>VXAU01001886.1:718795-749863 GCA_013399695.1 Formicarius rufipectus | reverse complement strand
CCCCCCTTGGGCCAGTCCAGCCCCCCCCATCTTCCCTCATCCTAAAACTGTTGCTGCCCCCCTAAAACCCATGGCAGTCACATGGAAGTTCATCCCTCCTTGCTGCACACGCTGCCCTGAACACAATATTCCCTTCATGGTTGATTGTATCTTCTCTCATAACTTCTCTATCAGGATAACAATTTTAGGGCAGAAAAATCACGTGAGGAGAATTGCTGGGCTTCAGCTAACGCTGATTGCCTTTTTATTTCACGTTCCACCGTGAATTTCACCCTGAGTGCCCTTTCAATTCTTCTGAAAAGACCCTTTTCCCACTGAAACATACGGCCCAGATGTTGCACATCCCACGCAGCAACTCACCCCCTTCCCTGTCCGAAATGCTGCTTTAACCCTCTCCCCCCACCCCACCCAGCCCTTCAGAGACCCCAAAGGTGTTTCGTGTCCCAGGCAGTGACTCAGAGGAGAAAGGCTGGATGCATTTCACACCTTTGGGTGCCTTAAGTGAATGGGAATTTGGTCAGGTTTGGTCGTGAGCCAGCCTGGAGAGAGGAGGAGCAGGGATGGGTGTGTGTTGGGGCTGAGCACCACCTCGTGGAGGCTGAGCCGTGCACAGGACGACTTGTCAAGGGTCTCCTGAGGACGAATCGCTGCTGTGCGGGGTGGGAAAGCAGGTTTGGTGCCACCACAGCCGCGCTGCTTCTCTTGCAGTATTTGTCGCTGAGCCCCGTGCACGGCACGGACATTGCCATGAAGAAGGTGGCGACCATCAACGACGTCTGTGAGTCCATGAAACAGCAGCTTCTGGTGCTGGTGGAGTGGGCAAAATACATCCCGGCGTTCTGTGAGCTGCCCCTCGACGACCAGGTAAAATGCAAAAGCCTCTTTTCCCTGCAAATCCACCCCCCCCACCCCACATTCCAGGGAGAATTCCTGGCTGTGCCTTTCAGCAGGAGAATGCGACACCGACGTGCAGCTCGCCCTGTGCAGAGCAGCAAATGAACAGAGGAGTTACAAAAGCTATAGAATCAATTAAAAATAACTCGAGTAACCCAAGGGCCTAAAATGTAATGGAGTTGGTCACTCTAGTCTGCAAAAGGACCCTGTCAAAACAGGCTGATTTTTCCCTTTCCTGGTAGCTGGTAGTTGAATGTGGAAGCTGTTTGTTTCCTGAGAACTCAAATTACTCAAGGCCCTCTTTGCTTTTGTAGTTGAAAAGAGTTTCTTGTTTAATTTGCCGTGAACGCAGCACTTCTCAAAGTGAACGCATGCAAGTCTCTTCTAGCTTAATATCTGTAGATCTGACAGATCTAAGCACCCCCAAATGTGGCTTAATGAACCAGCCACAGCTCACCACTCTTTTCTCTCTCAACTCCACCCCCCTGTCTTTGTTGTGTGCTCTCTCCAGGTTGCCTTGCTCAGAGCCCACGCCGGGGAGCACCTGCTGCTCGGGGTGGCCAAGAGGTCCATCCCATACACCGATTTTCTCTTATTAGGTAAAGTAGTGAAACACACCCCTGCTTTTGTCATCCACACCCCCCAGGTTCTTCTGCCTGAAAGGTCCCTCTCCTGGGCATGGGCTGCACGGTTGGTCTGAGACTCAGTGCTTGGGATGGTGTCTGGAGAAGTGTAAAAAGGAGGGAGTAAATTCACTGGGGTTTTTATAATTGTTCCCTTCCTGCTTTGAAACTGTGGAGGAGGAACCCCCCCGTGTTTAAATGGCATCTCAAACTGTCTTACTTTGTTGTTGTTGGGTTTTTTTTTTTGTAACTGAAATTGCAAAAGCAGTGAGGTATTTGGATGTCAGTCCTTAAAGACTGAGCAGAAAGGTCTATTAAAAACTACAGTGCAAATGGGTATTTCCTTTTCATGCAGCTGTCACCAAAGCCACAGGTGGGATCGGTCTTGGGAAAATGAGAATACTGACCTTGAAAGCCACACATTAAAGAAAAGAGAGAGGGATTTTTTTATTTTTTAAAAATTTAATTTTTAAAAATAAAGAAGCAGCACTGCTTCCAGACAGATGGTCCCTATTACAGAGGGTAAAGCAGAGCAGGCTTTGTGTGCAGTGTGGGTGCACTGACTTGAGCAAATGAGAGAATTAAGGCCCAAAGAATGAGAGCCATGGCTTGCTTCTCCATTGTGGAGCAGATTAGGAGGCTGCAGACTGGAAAGCTGCTGCAAATGGGCACTGGGGACTATCTGGCAACACGCCTTGGGCTAACTGCTGGATGAGACCATGTCTGCAGGGCTGGAGCCAAAATCTCATGGGGGATTTCTCTTGTCTCCTCAGGGAATGATTTCATCATCCCAATGCACTGCCCTGAACTGGAAATCGCTCGTGTGGCCACCAGAATCCTGGACGAGTTGGTGAAGCCCTTGAGGGACATCCAGATCGACGACAACGAGTACGCCTGCCTGAAAGCCATCATCTTCTTTGACCCAGGTGAGCTTCCTTCTGACTGCCAGGCACGGGCTTGGGAAGGAGTTGGGGGCTCTCCAACAGCCAGGAAAATCCTTGGGCAGCAGCTGTGCATTTGGGGGCTCTTCAACAGGCAGGAAACCCCTTGGGCAGCAGCTCTGCATTTGGGGGCTCTCCAACAGTCAGGAAACCCCCTGGGCAGCATCTCTGCATTTGGGGGTTCTTCAACAGGCAGGAAACCCCTTGGGCAGCAGCTCTGCATTTGGGGGCTCTCCAACAGTCAGGAAACCCCCTGGGCAGCATCTCTGCATTTCTCCCTGCCTGTGCTGTAGTGAGCAATGCTCAGCAGTGCAGTTAGAAGTGACCTATTCCTGAGTGTTTTGTTATTTAGCAAGTATGAACCCCAGCCACGCTGATGTGCAAGGCTCTGCAGACCCTGGAGCAGTTTGGCTGCTTCAGTGGCTTGGCTTTGGGAAAGCCCATCAGCCTGAAATGCAGGAGATGACTATTAAGGACATCTCTGCCTGTAGTGAATTATGTATAAGTGAAGTGAGTCAGCAGAGCAGCATCTGTGGAGGTTCAGAAAGCACCATTAAAAACCACGGAAAGCTGGGCTGGTCAGGGCACCCAGAAACACCAGGGACCTGCTAATGGATCTTGCTGGCAACCAGGGCTGATCCAGAGCAGGGGAACACACAGAGGAAAACAGCAGCTTGTTTGGAAGCTTTGCTGTGTCCTCATTCCAAAAGCCCCAGAGGGTCTGGCTCAGCCCAGGCTGCCTGCAGGCACTGCTGGTTCTCCAGCTCACACAGAACCTCCTCTTGGGACAGCACCCGGGTCCCCTCAGTGTGTACTGCCCTGGAGCTCAGAGAAGACATGGGGGAACAACCCCAAGCCCAGAACAATGCCCTTTTATCTTTGGCATCTATTAGCATGAAGAGATTAGACTTTCTTCCAGTAATTATTGGGGGTTTTTTGCTGTGTTTGCTGATCCAAAATCACGATTTACAGGAGCTTTAGAAACACCACGAACACGGGCTCTGCAGAGCCTGCTGTGAAGGATGTGAGGGTGGTATTACCAAATTGAGTTTGACAGACCACCTTCTCAGCTGCTCAGTGTCTCTGTGCAGCTCCAGATCGATGTGACAGTGAGGAGCTGAGGTTTCAGCTGAAAGGGGAAAGTGTGAAGCCCCCCAGAAGTGAAGTCCATTCGTGCTAACGAGCTACGTGCTGACAGGCAATCGTGTGTCAACAGCTTCACCTCAGCTCTTGGCACTACGACCCCTAAAATGTGGTGCCTGTGGATTCTTTGTGCACAGTGAGGAAAATGATGCAGTGATCCAGAAATCTGAGTTTGAGACACCACCAGAGACAGGAGTGGAAAGCTGTAAATCCTGGCACTTCACCCTACCCAGAGTCACATTCACTTGCATGAGAAAAGCTGGGCCAACAGTCCATGAAAAATAAGATTGACTACAGGTCAAAGACAGGAAAGCAAGACAAGAACTTGATGCTGCACTGGGTGTAATTACAACATAGAGGCACTAAAACTGCATGGATTTAGTGGTAGTAGTTGGGACTCAGTTTTCAGGGGAAAATTCCAGGATGTTTCTTCAGAAGGATACACATGGTTCAGTCCTTCACTAATGGCAGTGGGCAGATACATCTGTCTGAGCCAAGCTTCTGTTTTCTTACTGTTTCCCCTCAAATTCCCCTTACTATTTCTCTGTTCCACATGAGATACGAAGTCCTGGCAGCCCAATGCCAATCTATCACCAAACCTTGGAGACTGTCATAGGACAACCCTGGCACCTCATCCTTTTCCTTCCACAGAGCCTGGCTGAGAGGGCAACCCTTCTCTGCTTACACAGCAATTAACTCCTCTTTTTCCTTTTTTTTTTCTCTCTCTTTTTTTTCCCCCCCTACCTCCCAGACTGCAAAGGCCTGAGTGAGGCAGGGAAGGTGAAGAACATGAGGTTCCAGGTGCAGGTGAACCTCGAGGACTACATCAATGACCGCCAGTACGACTCGCGCGGCCGCTTCAGCGACATCCTGCTCCTGCTGCCCCCCCTGCAGAGCATCACCTGGCAGATGATCGAGCAGGTCCAGTTCATGAAGCTCTTTGGGGTGGCCAGGATCGACAGCCTGCTGCAGGAGATGCTGCTGGGAGGTAGGAGCCCCTGCTGAGGGAGGCTGGAGGTGTTTCAGAGCTTTTTCTTTGAGGGGCTTCATCTGGGTTTGTGTCTCCTGGGAGGGTGTGGGGGAGGACGGGGGGATGGTTTTACACTGAGAACAATTTTAGATTTAGATTTTAGAATAAATCCTTCCCTGGGAGGGTGGGCAGACCCTGGCACAGATTGCCCAGAGAAGATGTGGCTGCCCCATCGCTGCGAGCGTCCAAGGCCAGGTTGGGTTGGGCCCTGAGCAACTTGATCTTGGTGGGTGTCATCCCTGTCCATGGCAGCAGGGTGGTGAAACTGGAAGATCTCTACTGTCCTTTCCCCCCAAAACCATTTTATGATTCTCTGAATTGTAGCTTGAACATGAGTCCCTCTCAGTTCAGTCCAATCCAATCCCAGAGCCATTTCTTTCCAGTCTAACTCTAAAAAATCCGATGAGTTTGGTAGCAGTGGGTCCACTCTGGGGTGTCTCACACCAGTGGGACACTTGACTTTTAGGCCTCCTACCAACCTGAGGCAGTTTGCAAGAGGACACCACCTTTTTTGTTAGCAGCATGCAAAAAGTGCTAACTATTTGGGAAACCCTGATAAGAGCAGAACTGGGACACACACACAGGCAGAAGAACAACGTGGCTGGGTAATAGTTGAAACCCCCAGACATCCCTGGAGGTGAGAGGCTGAGAGCAAAGCAGCAGAGCAGGAAGATGAGCCATTAACCTTCACCCACAGAGGTCTTCCACATCCTCTGAACAAAGAAAATCAAGCCCAGAGCACCTGGCTTGTCAGGAACTATACAAAGAATTCTGTGTTTTCCCACTTCCCCTGCAGGAACCACTGCTGATCTCCAGTACCAGTCAGGACCTCCCAACCTCAACCTGGAACCTCTGCCAGGACACGTCCTCCCAGGCAACATGAGCTCTGTGATTCACACAGCTCCAGACCGTAGGTGTCCACCTTGACCTTCTCAGTGTCAGCACAAGGAGTGAACTGGGCAGGAGGAACACTTTGGAAAAAAATACTTATTTATATGAAGAGAGGTCACAGCCCCCCTGGCTGACTCCTTTACAGGCTTCCAAGGAGAAACTCCTGTGGGAGCATGATCCAGAGGGATTCTGAGATGTTACTAAAACATCAGCAGAGGGAAAAAAAGAAGGAAGGAATCCAGATTGGGGACAGTGTGTTTGTATGGTAGTGTGCTTTTGGGTTTGGGGTGTATTTTGTTCCTCAGCCATCCAAATGTTGGCATCATGTATTTTAGGCTGGTTTTGTTTGGTCTTTGAAGCCACCTTCCAGCACAGATTAGGGAGGTGCTGTGTTCTGGAAATGTGGCTGCAGGTGGAGCTCTCCTCTCATGAGGAGAGGAAGGATTGAAAAGCTCGAGGCCTTTCCCAGGTGCAAAACACCGAGCAGAGTTGGCACGTGCTTATCAGTTCCCCCTGTGCCTCCTCACAAACCAGGGAGGAAGAACGTTCCAGACCGTGCCTGAGTTTGGGATGGACCTCCCTGCCCCAAACTCCTTTGTCAGAGGCTGCTTTGCTGGTCTCATTTGGGCTCTGCCCTATTGAACAACTCCAAGTCCACCTTAATTTGTGTTTCCCTTCTCTCCCACAGCATCTCCTGAGACATCCCTGCCCTCTCCTTCCACAAGCACAGGCAGTGAGGACTACAAACTCGGTGCTGGCCCTGGAGCACAGCTCCTGCCTCCACCAGTGCTGCCCAAACAGGAGATTTTATAGGGAGAGGGGGCAGGAGAAGCTGGGAGCAGTGTGGGAACCATGGCCACAGCGAGGCAGGCACAGCACCCCCCTCCCAGTCCAGCACCAGCTCCCAGGATCCTCTCCACTGGAATTCCCACAAGGGATTGGGGCTCTTCCTCCCAGCAGGACCAAGACTTCTGGTGATTTGTTGTCACCTTGCTTGGTGTGATCAGGACCCTTTTAAAGCCTTCAGCCACTCTCTTCATCAAACCCAGCGCCTTGCACAGCTCCTGGGGATCACTGACAGCGTGTCCTGGATTGGTATGGAAAGGTCTATTATTCCCATCAAAAATGTAATTACACTCCCTTCTCTCCTGCTGCACATTGAGCTTTAGGAAGATCTTCAGAACCTTTAGCAGCCCAACAGTTTTTTATCCCACCCAGAGGTGCCTTGTTCCACATAGACCAGCCAACATCTAATGCTGGTTAGGTCTGTTTTGTGCTCAGGAATGCCACCATTTGGCCATTTCCCAGGATTTCCAGTGTATGTAGAGCCCAGTTGTAAGTCATTTGATGGACCTTCTACTTCATGGGCACATCTACCACAGCTCAAGACTTCCTACTTTGTGCAACACCCTTTTCCCTGCACACAGATATGATTTCCTTGCAGTTTTGTGGGGGGTTTTTTTGTAATAGTATCTGCAACCTAAACTTCAAAGCTCAAGATCAGCCACAAAAGGAAGAGGCAAATCATCTGAGAGACACTTGGAAACAACTGTTTGTAAAACTTAATGCACTTAAAGCAAACCTTCACCTGGGGTAGGTGACAATATTAGAACTAGTGCCATGAGCCCAAGGACGACTGTAGAGCCTTCAGTAAAGTGTGGTCCTGGTTCTGGAGTTGATTTGAATGAATGGGACTTCATTAGAAAGAAGATTAAAAACTTCTCCCAAACTTCTGCTCCTTTGTACAATGACCTCTCTGACAGCTCTGGAGGGAGCAGGAGGGGCTGTGCTGAACATCAGGACACGATGGGAAGCTCTTAGCTCTGTCCCCACTGGACAAATTCCCAGCCTATGGCAAAACTGAGGTGAGGGTGCCCCATGGTGGCTTTTGGAAGCACTTGGAGCTCCTTGGGTGGAGGACACTTGGGAAATGCAATCCCAGCAATTGAAAGAGAAGTTGGGAGCAGCATCTGAACTTCCATCAGAAGAGGAACACTCAGGAATTAATTCCTTGGGGAGATATTTAGTGTTGCCATTCTCTAGCACCAGAGACATCTGAAATCCATCCCAGGCTGGGTTGAATTTCACCTGGATCACAATGGCTTGTTTTTCTCTTGCCTCTGAAGAATTTGATCTGACATTATATGCTGATATCCTCCATTTGAAAGAGCTCCATGTGGCAGCAGGTTCCCCTGCAAGCATTCCTGCTGCAGACAGCTCAACTGTCCCCAGCCCACACTGCTTCCAGTTCCTCCAGCAGGGCCATTACCTTCCTTTGCAAGACATTAAATGTGCATTTATACTCATTAATGGTAAGGAAATAAATCTATGGGGGAAATAAATTTCATATTCTCATATTTCATATGGGCAGTTTGCCTTTTGTCTTTAATTCAAAACCTTTTCCAAGGCTCTCTACTGATTTCTCCAATACCTTTGGGAATTGTTTCTCACAACAAAGAATCACCAATGGCTGCAAAGCTCAGCTTTCACTGGAGGCTGATGGAATTAACAACCTGAGATATTACAGAAGAAAATGAAGTTGTCCAGGAACCAGTGGACAGCAGATTCAGCCTCCAGGGTGAAGGTTAGCAGCAAGAATAATTTACTCTATTAAGGCCCAAAATAGATTTACAGCAAAAATCCCTTTCTGGCTTCCCTATGTCAAAACTCACTCTAAATCAAACCAATACTCTTCTGCAAACATACCTTGGAAGTGACTAATTTATTAGCTTTACTGGAATCATGATTGTGTACACAAAAGAGGTTCAGAGCCATTATTTAAAAATACCTCGTGTGGCAGGGGAGATGCCACTGCTTATCAGAATGTGCTTCTCAGGGGGTAAAATCTTACCTCTTCCCCTCTTAAGTTCTCTGTTTCCTTACCAATGATAACATTTGCCATCATTAACACCAAATCCAGGTCTTGTCTTCACTTTATCCAGCACCAGAGTATTAAGAGAAACATTTTAGAAGTGCAAAATTTCACTTATGCTATTAAGACACCAAGCCTGTGAGTGCTGTGATGCCTCCTGGCTGTTTTCCAGAGCTCCAGCTGAGGATGACAGGAGGGATGAGATATTCCAGTGCTGCTGGAATACAGTCAGGAAATACTGAGATAAAATGAACACATTCAGAACACACCAAAAAACAAGAGGGAAAGAAGCAAAATAAAAAATGCAGAGTCTCATCAATGAAGAAGAACCAACCCACATTAAAGCACAAAGTGCATCACATGGACCAACCTGTAACTCTGCTCAGAAGAATAACACTTAAAAAAATAGACAGAACCAATGCTGGTGCACTTCAGTGTTATTAACATATTCCAGCATCATTTTACAGCCCAATTTCTGGATTAAAACCCCTTAAGCCACTTCCCTCTTCCAGGAGCATGAAATACATTCACATATGACCATGGTAGCAACAGAAAGAAGTGAGAACAGCTGTAGAAACACAACACTCATGCCCAGAAAAGGCAGAAAACAGCCCAGAAATGAATTCCTGCTTGCCCAGGGTTCATGAGACAATATTGACATTTCTACCAGAAATTAAACAAGAAAATAAAAACGAGATAAATTGGCAGGATCCATCTGCAGAGACGTCTGTTCCCCGTGGAGAGTAAACAAGCTCTTCCCTAAAATCCATGTAAACACAGCCCAGCCCGACTGTTGTGGCACACAAACACCATCAGATCATTAACCTGCTTATAAACACAAGCAGCACTGGCACAAAGGCTGTGTGAATTAGACCCAGAAAACACAGCATTTCATGAATTACTGCAAAGGGGAACTGTTTCCAGTCTCTCCATCCTTCAGTGCTGCTGGAAACCTTGGTCCTCCTCACCCTTGTGATCTGCTCCTCTCTAGGCTGCACCTGAAGAAACTGGGGAGTCCAAACCGGTGTGTCACACAAATCCCTTGGAAGTGCAAAGCCTGAAATCCCACGGGAAGTTTTCCCACAGGGAGTATTTTCCCACTCCCCTCAGACAAACAGGGATGGAACAAGAGGACCTTTAAGGTCCCTTCCAACCCAAACCATTCCATGGTTCTTAATTGGCTACACCAGGGGATGCAGAAGAGGAAATACCCAACAAGAGCTAAGCAGGTAGTGCAGCTTAAACCCCTTATTAAGGAGAGGAGCACCTTTAATTTGGAGCAAAAGCACCTGTTACTTGACATAAATAAATACAAATTACAAGGCAAAAGATGCAAGACAATTACCCTGAAGCTGCTGCAGTCTGAATGTATGAGGATATGCACAAGGATGTGCAAAAAAAGGGGACAGATAGAAAGTTAATCAACTGAGACTTCAATTCATTAGTTTAATTTTTTTTTACATTAAAAAAATTACAACATAAGGATTTGAAAAGCCAAGTAACCCGGATTTCACACACGCACACACTTGCTAAGTCACAGGGTTCAACCTCCTGAAGTGATATTTTCTGATTCCCACCATCAAACAATATACACATTAAGAGCCTCATGTTAAAGCCAGACACATTTTCCCCCCAATGTGCAACTGAACATGCACAGATTAGTGTGGCACTTCCAGCTCTCCCCCCAGCTACACGAGATGCTTCTGTTCACTGACTGCAACCCCAGTGGATTTCCACCTAGGAATTCTCCAGCTCCACACACCATCCCCCCACCCCCAGCAAAGGGAACATATTCCACAGTATTCCACAGTATTGCACAGGGACCACATGGATCCCTCGGGAATTTCACCCACCCAGTGGTGCCAAACCTGACAAAGCTGAATGGAGATGCCACAAACTTACCAAGAGATGGAAGAAGTACTGAAAAAAAAAAAAAAAAAAAAAAGAAGTACAGCTTGTGCAGTGCATAAACATTGGAATGCAAGATCCTTGAGCACATGGAAGTGCTGGAGGTGGGACAGGTCATCAGTGCTGCTGGCTGAGCAAAATCAAGAACAGGACAATTTTAAGGCAAGTCCCAAACAGGGAGCTATTTACTTTCTAGGCACAACTTCAAGCTCTGCATCAAGGCTCCTGCTTTTTCCTTTATATTGTCAGTGATTTATAGATTCACAATAATACCCCCCCCCAAAAAATAGTCTAAATGTCATTTTTAAAGAATCCACTTTTAGCTGAATTTTATTAATTGCAACTTGCATTTCATTACTTGCAGATTTATAAACATTTCTCGGCACTACCGTTGTTTGTCAGGCCCACGGAGAGCAGCTCGAGATCTATATTGCTCTCATTTCCTCAAAGTAGATTTGGCTGGAAATGGTTGAATTCCAAATCCTTTGTTCTACTGCAGGTGTTTCTACATGTAAGATGTGTGGTACTCGAGAAAGAGGCAACTTCTCCCCTCATTCCCCCGATGTCTTTGTTCAGGGGATCATTAACAGCCTTCCTTCTAGGAACAGTCTGTACACCAAAAAAAAAAAGGGACAGAGCAAGACCATACACAGGCAACTGTTTTCAGTGACTTCAACCTGCAGTACCTTTTCATGTCACACAGTAGGACAGTCACTGGTGCCACTCATCCCTGCACAGCAGAGACACCAAAACTCTCCCCACTCCAGCTCCTCTGGGATCAAGGCAGTGAGGATGGGAGGTGCACACCCCAGGGCAGGGTCTGGCCCTCACCCAGGAGCTGCAAGGGGCTTTTACTGCAGAGTCAACACTTCCCTAAGTGCCACAGGAGATGAACACTGCCCAGCACGAGCCTGGGAAGACACTGAGCAGGGGGTAACAGTGGCTCTGGGGGGCACCAGTCCTTGGAATCCCTGGCATATGAGGAATGTGTGCCTGGAGTGGGACACAGGAGTACAGCTCTGGTTATTAGGACAAGCTGAGAGACAAATGAGAACTGAACAAAGCACTATTCCCTGAAATCTGGATTCAGAAGGCTAAGTCTCACTGGAGATCAAGGTCCACCACAATGCTCCTCTCTCTGATTGACAACTGCACCTAAGGATATACTTTTTTATAAAAACACACAGGTAATTCCCCAAACATTTCTCAAATAAAAAGGGCTTAACAAAAACGGGGAAGTAATCTCAGAAAATAAATTACAGTAGCATGACAACATTTGGCTTCTTTAGTGTGACCACGTGCTTCTCCTCTGGCATCCTGCTGTTCTGACCACTGCAGATCCAGGTCATGTCTCTGAATCCATGAGACGTCCGTGACGAGAAACGTCGAAAACTCTGCTTGCTACAAGCAAATGCCTCGTATCAGTGTCACCCTGTCACAGCTCCCATGGAGACAGCCTTCTCTGGCCCCCCAAAAATAAATATTACATAGGATTCTTGCAAGTTCCAGCATGTTCAGGCTCAAACAGCAAACTCGGGTCCTCCCTTCTTCGCCCTCAGCAGAAGCCTCCGGAGGCGGAAGCCGGCGAAGGGGCTGATCCACAGCAGCGAGGGCTGCCCCCCGAACACCGACTTCATCCCCTCCCAGCGCAGCCGCCGCTCCCACGTCGGCTTCTCACTCTTCAGCCTCTCAATCTCCTGCAGGGAGACACGTCCAGGTCACCACAAGGCTCAGTAAAACCTTTGGTTCCTCCTGGAACCAAACCCGAGGTTGCATGTTTGCTGTTTACTGAGGTTGCACCGACTGAGCTCGGTGGGTTTTAATGTTATTTATTTAGGAAGGAAGAAATTCGGAAGGTTTTCAGCCCTGCGGGTGCAGGGCAAAAGACTTAGAACACTGCATGTGTACAAGAAGGTTTGCCCACCTCTACTTCTTTCTCCCTCAAGCTGAAAGACAAAATGACCTGAAAAGCTGATATTACAGTAGAAAACCCACATGCCATAAACCTCCACTACAAGTCCTTTACTCAGTTAATGAGGGCAGACAATAAGGCTCCTGGACTGCAATTACTGCAGCCAGGATTACTCTCCCAAATGCATTATTTTGATGATGATTTCTGGTACTTTCCACTAATGAAGGGCAAATATTTACCAATTGTTTTTCACAGTTACTCCTCAGCTCAGAAATACACTTTTAAACAGCCTCACTGGAGAAAATATTGAACAGTCACAGGATTCAAATTCCTGACGTTGCCAGTTGGTTGTCCATCCCAAAACATCCCCTCAAGGTGTAACACTGCACACCTAAGGGCAAGGCAGCCAAAAGCCCAAAACAAGCTTATCCTCCGTGTCAATCAAAGTGAGGGGCTGAGACAAAACAGCTCCTGAGAAAAGCTCCTGTGTCACTTCCCAGGACACAAATGAGGAGTTTGTGAGAGCTGAGAACTGAAGGCACGAGCTGTGCAACCTTTGTCACCGAAAACCTGACTCAAGAACGTGTGTCAAGAGAGCAAAGAGTGCAAGAACTTCTGGCAGAAAACAACCCCCAAGGAAATGGTTCAATCCTTGCAACTGCAAAAAATACAAAAGTGAGCTCTTTCAGGTCTGCACTAAAACAACATCTAATCCCATCCTCCCAGAGTTACTGTCCCAGGGCACAAACAAGCAGAGGTTTTTACCGTTTCGTCGTTGCATATTGAGTGGATTTGGGTGCCAAACATGACTGCAGTGAAAGTGAGAAACAGAAAACCCTCAAGGCACAAGAAGATCATCAGGATCACAGTTACAGGTGGGGAGAAGTCACTGCATTCTGTAAAAATAATAAATATTGTTACAAAAAAAAGGCCAACGACAAATCCAAATGTCTGACACTGGAGACAATATTTCACAATTAAAACAAACTTTAATTTCTAGCACTGCAGCAGCTTTATCTGCTGAGTAAGGAAATAAGAGAGCTTTATGGAAGTAACATTTCTGGCTTCCTGTAAAGCACATGGTGCTGCATTTCTGCAATCCTGTCTTGGTATTTCAAGGACATCAAATAAATGTTTGCACATGAAGTGAATGAATGCTCAGAACTGCACATGTGAGAGCAGCTTGGACTTCCATGCATGACAGCTGCTGGAAAAACCATCCCCACTGTCAGCTCTGACTTGCCAGCTAATACAGATGTTCCATTTGGCTGGGATTGCTTATTATTCTTTTTTTAACTCACCACACAAAGTAATCAGGTTCTGCCTTATACTTCACAGTGACGTCTCTGGAGATCCTCTGATTAACTCAATTACACTTAAACAAGGAAGAGATGGGATTTATAAAGGAAGCTGAATGTTTCAAGCAAAAAAAGGACTACGGTTCCAACCATTCAGTGAAATATTCAGCAAAAAAAAGTGTCACATGGATATCCCTGTTGCTTCAGATACCAGGAAGAACAGATAATCCACCAGCTTCTGTCAAAAGCTCGTGGCCAGAATGAGCACATTGGAACATCAAGAAATTCAAGTCAGAGGCCTAAACAAAAAACCTGGCACAATTTAGGAAATTCCTTTTCTACCAGAGCCCCACAGTTGGCTCCAGTAACACAATGAGGGAGAAATTTGTTTAAATTTCAGATGCAATTCCCAGAACTGCGGTGGGACACACAAAGCCCGGCTGGCAGCTTTAGGTGATGCAGAGCTGAGGTGGCTGAGGACCAGCTCTCTACTCATGGTAGTAAGTTATTACCACGTGTAAAGGAAGTGAGAATGTCCCTGACAGCCACAGCTCTTACAGTGAATGTCTAAAGGCAAGAGGGGGAAAAAAAACAACAAAAGAAAAACAAGAGAGATGTCTAATTGCAAGTCCTGGAATGTTTCCTGCAGGAGACTGCACTAGGGGGAATGCTGTGGCTTCCCCTTAACATCTGCTCCATTCTGATCATGGAAATGAAGGAAATCCTGGAAATGAAGGATTGCTTACCAGTCCACTGCCCTCGGACACAGGAGAAGAACTGGAACCCACAGAGGACAAGAGCATGAGCTGAAATTAGGGCTATGTACATCTGGAAACAAGAGACAGCACCATTTCACTGACTGTTACTGCAGAAACTCCAGCAGAACCAAATAACAGCACTGGGTAAGATTCAACTGAGCAGAAACATCTCCCTGCTTGGGGGGTACGTAGCACAGGAGGGAAAAAAACACCACCACAGCTGTGCCCTTAAGCCACACTCCACTGAGCACAACCAAGATTACAACTGGGGTGGATTGAAGGTGGAAAAAGCTGCTGGGGATTGTCACTCACCGTAAACAGCACGAAGAACCTCTGGTTCTTCTCCCCCACGCAGTTGTTCACCCACGGGCAGTGGTGATCCATCTTCCGGATGCATCGCTTGCAAATGCTGCAGGGAAGGAAGGAGGGAAGGAAGGGAGGAAGGAAAAGAGGCTTCTGTTGGCAAATTGGAGTTACCATTTTAATGCAGGAACAAGGGCACCCAGTGGTCACATGCAGATGTGCTGAAATCCTGGCTGACAAACTGCAGATAGGGATTTTATTTGCATTTCTTTCTAGGAACTGCCTGCTCGCTCACAGCTCAGCTGCTGGTTGGGACAAAAGTGACTGTACAGGGGATACTCTTCACAAAAAACCCCCACCAATATTAACATGAGAATCATTGCACAACCAATCACACCATCAGGCATCTCAGACTCAGATACTCAATGAGCAAACCTTCATCTCCCTCCAGATTCAATATTAAGAAAACCCCTGTCTAAAAAAGCTTCTCCTGAAGAAAAAGTCATTATTTCGAGTTCACAGGCTTTCAAGTTGTAAATTTACTTGGTGAATCGGAAAAAAACCAAGAAGTTCACATCTTCAAGAGAGAAGTTGTCACTCTTAAGGCTTCAACTGGCCAGAAAATTCTAAACTTATGCTATCAAAAAGCTCAACTAAAGCACAGCTTACAATGTCACTCCTCAGTTCAACAGAAAAGCAAAATGCTGAAGCTGTAAGCAGCACACTTTGTGTGTCTCCTTGTTCCTGAACACTTCAACAGTCCTGTTCTTTGCTAGATCACTTTGTTCCTGCCCAGTCTTGAGCCAAGGTTCCTTCCAGGAGAGACAAACACTCCAAGAAGTCCACTTGACATCTGCTGGGCCACAGAGCACCAGAGGGCTCGTTTCTCTCCATCTGCAGCCAAAGACGAGTTACACGTGAAAAACAAAACAGTTGCAGTATGTGTGGAAGTTCTTCCATAAACCAGTAAAAAAGCAGTTAAAAATCAGTAGTTTAAGCAATGCTGATATATTCCATTTTCCCATCTTTGTACTTAAGACAGCCCCATACCCCAAGCACTCCAGATTTTCCTGCAGAACATCCAAAATATTAAACCTGGCCGTTTCAGCAGCTGCAAAGCCAAATAAGCCTTAAAAAATGCTTATTTGGATTACTGAAAACCCCTTTGTTTTTATCACTGGCTTTGTTATGTGTGGTACCTACAGGGGCTGCAGTGACAGGCACAAAGCAGAGCTGTCACTGGAGTGAAGAAAGGGGGAGGTGTGGGAGTGAAGAATCAATGCTCTGAAGCATAAAATAATGTTTAAGTCATGACAAATGAATGGTTATAAGATAATCCAGCAAGGGGCAGAACACACAACTGTGCAGGTGATGTGGAAGAATCCCAAATCCCTCCCTGCTCCTCTGAACCTGCCTTTGCCCTGAGCTATCCTAACCCAGCCCACACATTCCCCCTGCCTCCTGTTTTATGGGTGTTGAGGATCACTCATCCTCTGATGCAAATGACTTTAAACAGTGCCTGTCACAGGTGAAAAAACTAAATACTGCAACAACTTTCTGGCACAGAAAAAAACCCAGCAATCACTCACAAGGAGACAATTCAGAAGGCTCCTCAAAAGACTTTCACTTTATCCCCAGCTGCTGCAAGTTCAGCCTCTCTTTTCCTGAGCTCTGTGGGCAGGTGAGTTATCTCCAGGTACCACGACCATGCAAGACTCCAAATGCAACACAGAATCTGTGCCAGCACTCTACAAACAATATTAATGTGAAGTGCTGAGGAAAATCACACCCAGACTCAGCCAAGCCAGCACTGGGGTAATGTGAGGTGGGCAGGACTCACTTCTGCTCATTCAGAATTTCTCACAAGCCCCCACAAAGCTCTCCAGGACATCAGATGTCTGGAACCCTGCCCTCATCCCCAATCTGACACCAAGAAACTCACAGCAATCCTTGCAACAGTGGTCCTGCTTTCTTCCTGCCCCATCACTTCTCTCTGCCCCCTTCCACTGCCCAGGCACGGATGTTGATGCAGCTGGAGTTGGAAATCCCTCCTGCAGCTGCTCCCTGGGTCATTCCACACCCTACCCAAGGGGCTGGAGCAGCTCTGGTGGTAGAACAGGGAGCTGGGGATGAAGGAAGGTCTTCTTCAGCTGGGCCCTGCTGCTGCAGGAGCTCAGGCAGGTGCTACTGCACTTCTGAAGGCCAAAGAGAACATTTTGAAAGACAGAGCTAAAGGCTCAGGAGAAACTGGTCTGGGTAACAGATGTCCACAGGAAGACTGATGGAAACATCTTGGGGACTGGATTTGCAGTAGCAATTCCCCACACACAAATGCAGGCACTCAGAACAGGCAGGAATATTGACAGCTGGGCTCCTTCAGTGAGAACTAAATCCCATTCACTCTTCCTCAATGTTAACTGCTTAATAAAATCTCAGTTTAATGTATTTCAGAGATACTCAGCTGCAAAGGAAAGTTTCTTGTCCTTTTTCCCATCAATAATGTGCATTATGAAACTATTTTTCTTCCTTAAAAGAACTTCTGTTGCAGGGTTGCACAATTTTCATAACTACATCATAAGAGTCTCTTCTGTTAATAATTTACTGCTCAAAACATGCACTGTGGCTTTGAATGTAAGTATTTCCCAACAGGAACCAACTTCAATTTCCATTTTCAAGTCTCTTCTATCAGCAGATTGCCACTGACTAGACCATCCTTTTAATGTCCTTGGAATGGGTTTGTAAAGCAATAAAACACTGGCAGTATAATCAAACAAACTTTTTTTTCTATTTGGTAACTTCTGCAGTGATAAATCAAGGGCAAAGCATCAGATTAACAGAAACAGAGACAACTAAAGTGGAAATCCAACTGCTGAGAAAAACATGAGAGCAGCCCTACAACAGGATCCGAAATCCACTCTGCCTCTGGCTTTCTCTTCCCCATGTCCTGTGGAGCCAGTTTTGCCCTGAGCAAGCACCAAAATGCATCCTTTACTCTCATGTGGAACATCCAGAACAACTCATAAGACACACAAAGCTGGGTCCCTAAACAGGTGCTTAGGGAAAACAAGCCTTTTAAAAGTATCAGAGTCCCTTTATTGCAGACACTTTTCACTCTTGCTCTGCTTTAATAAATGCTGCTCAAATTCTTGCTATCAACAATGTGAGCTCCAGGCTCTCTGATTCTCCAGCTTTTTCTCCCCTCTCATCCTTAGAGTTCAACCTATGATATCTTCCTTTGGGGCTCCTCCCAAACTAGTAAACCCTCCCAGGACTGCAGATGTGGCAAGCACTTTCCAAAGACACCAGCAAAGGCTCTGTGGGAACCTGTCTAAATATGAGATGAGAGAATGAACAAGATCTGAGACTCAACCCATGCTCAGGTGTCCCTCAGCACATCCCACGTGGTGATCCCACATCACTCTCTTTGAGCAGCTCTTTGGGGTCCCCAGGGTTTCCCAGCTCCTCCTCTGCTGTCCCAAGAAGGCAGCTGTGCTGCTTCCAGCCCCAGGCACAACTGTGCCCGTGGAACACTCCAGAGGTGAGACGGCCAAAGCAGCACTCGCTGCCTGGGGACGTGCAGCCCCACCACAGCCCACCCAGACCGTGGATAAACCTCTTGAAGGCAATTCCACCCTTGACTGTGGATCCAGGAAACTTCTGCCTTCACACTCCAGACACACCAACCCACTCAGAGCTGGGAGGAAGAGGAGGAGATGCCAGTGCCAAGGCTGAGTGCTTAGCACGGAAGGAGCTCCATGGGCGTGATGTTGACACGGAGACTCTGCACTTGGAAACCACAAACCCACAGAGTCCTTCCGAGAGTCCTGCCAGGACTTCTGTCCTTTTGACAGCCCTGAACTCAGGGGCTTCAGCTGAATACTCCTCACACACTCCCCATCACTCCCCACACCAGAAACACTGACATATTCATGTAGGTCCTCATCATGCAGGCACTTCTATTTTCAACTCACATACAAGAAACGCTACAAAAGCATATCCACAAACTCCAGAGAGTGGAGGACTAATGGAAAATGGAGACATTTACTGTCTCCTCCATAGCATGTGGAGTTCAAGTTATCATCACTTCTGTCCTTACTGAAACAAATTTTCAATTTAACCAATTATTCACAGGAAAATAACCTGCCAATTCACGTATACCCGAATGCACTACCAAGAAGAGATGATATAAAGGGATTTTTAAAACTACTCTGCATTTTGTTAATTTAAGATTGCAGGAGTCATTTCTGAAATCAGCTTCCCTCAGAAATCTGAGCTCCTTCTCTTTCCCTGCACTACCCACAGCACAGCACAATAATTGGAATGATGCCCAGGAAAAAACACTCACAGCCCAAAAAGTGTTTAAGACACCATGACACGATTTTTGTTCAAAACTCTTCAAGTCTCGCTTCTTTCCCCTCATCCACGTTCATTTTTGGCCAGAGCATATTAAAGTTATAAAATACCCTGCAATGTATGAATTTGAAAACTTCCTGGATACCATAAGGGATTTGTGGGTGAAAAAAAAAACCCAAACATGAATCTCAGGAATGTCATTCCCTGATGATTCCAGATGCATCCCTGCTTCCCAGTCCCCCCCGGCATACCTGCAGTGGTGAGCACGCTCAGGTTTGATACTACAGCACTTGGGACATTTGTAGATCACTTCTCCTGGTTTCAGCTGCAAATTATCCATGTATTCTTTAGTGGCATTTCCTTTGGGCACAGCCCCCTGAAATCATTTCAGTTAGAGGAGAGAAAGCTTCTTAAATGGCATGAGAGCATGTAAAGATACATTTGATAGACTTCACCCCAGCAACCTCAGGACAATCGCTGAAAAAGTTCATCTATTCAAAGCAAGTCTGCCAGGATCAATTCCAAATGAATAAATTACCTCTGCTTGACCTCAAGTTCAGCTTCATCTCAGCAAGACTCATCTATGGCCAAGCAGAGGCCTAATTCTCATGGAATGTACTGTCACCAGCTTACAGGAATGAAGAGGGAGACACATCTGTACCTGCAGGTACATGTTTTGCTGAGAAGTTACTCTCAATGTTGATTGTGACATTTGATTACTGGGCCAAGCCATCCACAGAAATTAAATCAGCAACTCCTTGAAAGATGGTCTTTCAAGGCTCTGAACCCAGGGTTTAACCACCTGCCCCACATACACAAGTTTTTGAGAACCCACTGTCATCCTTTTTCCATAGACTTTTAGCTTGGACACCTGGCAATGACCACCACTGACTTCTTTACATCTCATGTCCCTGCTACCTCCTGCTCCTGGGGAAGTTTGTGCAGCTTCATGGGAAAGAGGTGAAGGAGTTGATTCAGAAGAAAAACATCCCATCAGGAAAAGAAATTAATTTTTAACGATTAGTTCTGAGCTGCTCATTGGACACAGTGAGGAAGAGGATGGTCAGGAATTGCTTCACCCAGGAACAACATTAATCCAGAGCCTCCTGAGTTCAAGCTCTAACTGTGAACTAGTAAGAAGGGAAAGGACAGCACCACTGTCCCCTGGCTCATTTATGGAGGCAAAGGCTTATCTGGGAGAGGAAGTGATTGTGAAATAAACTGGGATGTGACAAAGTGCAGTGGCCTTTCTGGACCGTAACCCCTCCAGGTCAGCACTTCCTTCACCCAGGGAGAGTCTTCTCCAGGTCAGCTTAAATCCACTTAATTCCCCTTGAAAAAAACAGTGGCAACATCATCCTTTACAGAGACACCTTAAGGAAGCCCTGGGACAGGATTGAGCAGCCAGCAGGCACTGAGAGTCCACCCCTCTGCTCAGGCAGGAGTTCTTTGTTGCCGTGGCCTGGAATAACCAACTTGTGTCTGCATTGTCCCAGACACAGCCCAAGCTCTGCCCCAAGAGGAGCTCTTTGGCCAAGTGGTGCTTCAAACCTCACCCAGTTGGCCCTTGAAGGGGTTCAAAGGGAGGGAGCTCCTTAAACACTCACGTTGCACTCCTGAAGAGTGTTTTGCAATCTGAATGTTCCCACTGAGGTGGAATTTTGTGTACACATGGTGAGTTCTCTCAGAGAGAACTCCCAAAGCAGAGGTTTATCTTGATCCAGGTAAAGTCAGGCTTAGGAAATGTCTCACATTGCCCTTATTCACCTGTCACTAAAGATGACAACTTCAGGCCACGCTTTTGGCATTTTGCTGACAAAAATATGCTCTATTTCAAAAGCATCTTCCACAGTCTCAGATAGTCACTAAATCCATTTTTATAGTTAGAAGAGTGAATTTCATTCACATGTGTTTTGAGACAGTTTATTCCTTTCTTCCTTCAATCTTAGTTTCTATCACACAGTCGTGCCTTCCATTGTGGGAGTCAGTAGAAAAGGAACAGAGGAAAAAAGAAGTGACTCATCTCAATTTGTATCATGTTTTATCCATAAAGAACAACACAGGTCTAGAAAGACACTGAGTTTCATCAGGACACATTCTGAAGCAATCCATCCTTAAACGATTAACTTTCTTACTGTCACAGTCTGTAGAAGGTGTGATGTTTCGTCACTGGGTGTGGGCTCAGAAGTAAATCAGAGATCTAGAAAATCATTAACTACAACGCCCTGCTGGGTTTTTGAACACTCACATAACTTCTCTCTACACTGCTGCTCTCTCAAAAATGGGGAGAAAATAGATGGGTTTCCCCTCAGCTCGCTTCCCCTGGATTTATTCCCTAAAAACCAGTAGGTTTTAGTACAAAATAAAACTATTTCATGTCTTGAAAAGTAAAAGTCTTGTGAAATGACACCTACAGTCTCAGTGTGTATTCAATTTAAACCTCCCTTCCCTCTGACTCCAAACACCTGAAGACACTAGTTCAGGAATCCTGGAGGACTGTGGTTCTTTATGCCCAGGGCTCACTGCAGTTTTGCAGCTTCTCTACCTCTGAAAGTTCTTTTATGTGCCTTAAGTGAAAGGAAATTTTCAAATGACACAACAGGATGAAGGTGCAGGTTCTGAAAACACATCTCGTGACAAAATACTGAGAAAGATTAGGACAGAGAAGACTGAAACTTTATTAGCTTTTCCAGGGCCTGGGTTAATATTTTACAAATAAACTGTGTCTCTCCTAACACTCATAAATTAATTTTATATTGACTGCTCCTTTCTGGTTGCACTAACAGAACAAGACAAGCACAGCTATCGTGCCTTCACCTTGGGGGTTTTGAGTCTAACACTCCTTTGCCCAGCAGGAGAAGACTGATAAGGCTTCTCCAAACTTCTCTGCAAATCACAGAAGATGCCAAGTTGGAAGGGGCCCACAAGGGTCATTGAGTCCAACTCCTGGCTCTGCCCAGGACCATCCCCAAGACTCACCCCCTGTGCCACAGAGGATCATCCAGGTGCTCCTGGAGCTCTGGCAGCCTTGGGCCCCGGGGAGCCTGTTCAGCGCCCACCACCCTCCGGGGGAAGAACCTTTCCCTGATATCCAACCTAACCCTCCCCTGACACAACTTCAGCTCACTCCCTGGGGTCCTGTCCCTGGTTCCCCACAGAGATCAGTGCCTTTCCCACCCCCTCATGAGGAAGTGCAACACCCCAAAGCCAAGGAACTCTCGAGCACTCACTGGATCGGTCAGCATGGTCCTCAGATGCGACGACAAAGCCAGCACCGCCAGGCAGTTGAAGAGAACCCCGTTGATCACCGAGTACCAGAAGTCTTTGGAAGGCAGCAACATGACAAAAGTCACCACAAAGTCTGCATAGACCACCAGGAGCCACGTCATGAGGGCGCAGACCATGCCACAGCCGTCGCGGATGAACCAGACCCGCTCGGCCGCCTCGGCCGCGTCGTAGCCCTCGGTGTCGGCGAGCAGAGGGTGGTGCTCCACGTCCCGGAACCGGTGCCCTGCTGACTGCATGGTGTGCTGGCCTGGCCCTGCAGGGACCACAAAGAGCCACTGTCACCCCAGAGAGACATTACTGGCACTGATCATGCTGGGGGGGGTGCCCTGCTGACTGCATGGTGTGCTGGCCTGGCCCTGCAGGGACCCAGAGAGAGCACTGTCACCTCTACAGGGACCAGAGAGAGCATTATCACCTCTGCAGGAACCACAGAGAGCATTGTCACCCCTGCAGGAACCACAGAGAGAGCATTGCCACCTCTGCAGGGACCGCAGAGAGCATTGCCACCTCTGCAGGGACCGCAGAGAGCATTGCCACCTCTGCAGGGACCACAGAGAGCTTTGTCACTCCACAGAGGGCACTGTCACTGCTGATGCTGGGGAGGGGCATGGGGGGCATCAAAGGGGGCACTGAAGCACAGGTGGGTCTCACTTGTTGTTTCTGGAAGAGAGAAACGTATCCGAGTCCGAAGCGGATTGCTGAGGGGTTTGGGATGCAAACCTGAACCACTCCAGGACTTCATAAGGATGAAATATGAAAGAAAGGGTTTGAATTTTTTTAGCTTTTAGGTTTTAACTCTCATTCATCTCAGACTGGTAATCCATTAAGCTGATTTCCCTCAGGTCAAGCCTGTTTTGCCTGAGATGGTCATTGTTGAGTGACCTCTCCCTGCCCTTATCTTGACCCACAAACCTTCTTATTGTGTTTTCTCTCCCCTTTCTTTCCAGCAGAGGAGCCACAGAGCAGCTTTGGTGGGAGCCCAGCCAGGGCCACCCTACCACAAACATGCAACTCCAATGCCTGACAAAGGGATTTTAGAATGGTTTCACTTCCACTTTGCTGTGGTCACAAACCCTTCTTTCTCTTCTGTTAAAAACACAACCACTCTCTTTCATCTCAAACTATAATGGCCAAGTCTTCATTAAATTACAGCTCGTGTCTCTCCCAAAACAGCAAATTATGGCACCAGACTGTTGACTTTTCATCCTGCTCCAGCAACTGAGGGAAGAGCAAAAAGGAAACACAAAATGGAAATAAAGCTGTTCTAATGCTTTGCTCACAACAAACAACACAGCAAGTTAGAAAGCAGCTGAATTTGTTGACAAAAGTGTCATTGTTTTGGAAAAACCACAAGCCTGTTATAAAGATATATTGGAGAACTCACCAAATGGTCTCAGATCAGACCAAACTTAAGGGAAATGAATGGCAGTGGTTAAATTAGCATGGCAATGGATTACACCAAGCAGATTTTCAAAGAACACATTAATTAATTTAATTCTGTGAAAACTCTTTTAGGGCTTTGTTGTTGTTCCAACGTGGCACAAAAACAAGACGTGAAACCTTAATGGTCCTCATGAAAACAGAATTATTTTCCAGGCATCTCTCACAAGACACAGAAAGGCTGAACTGAAGTGCTATCAGCAAACAGGAGACAAATTAAAGTTTAAACATTATGCCTCAAGAACACCCTGCAGCTTTAAAAGTATACTGTGTTCTGAAAATCATATTGATTCATCCTATTAAAGCCCATGTCTGAGAGAAACTTGAGAGCACTTCTATTGATTTATGACAGCCATGCAGAGCTCTCCATTCTTCCCACTTACTGATGGCAGCATGGATAGGACTGGTAGGAATTCTGGCACTTCAGGTGCCATCCCAAGACCTTGAGTATGGAATCACTTTATTCCTCCAGAGTGGTCCAAGTGACCATTACCAGGTAAAGACTCACACTGAGATAGTTCTGGATAAAGGGGTGTCTAAACTCTTTAAAAAACTCTCTATCAGGAATCAGATAAATAAATTCATCCCAGTAAATCCTTCTGATCCTTAATGTTAGAACTAGGTAGAAACAATCCAAGAAACTGGAAATGAAAGTAAGCGGATGCAGTTGCAAGCAGAGATCAACTGCTAGAACAGCTGGGAAACTCCTGGGATACGGTGAAGTGTCTGAAGGACACCTTCCCTTGGTTGTGAAACAGCACAAACTGAAAGCCAGCTCTGGTGCTTGGATCTATTACAAGTTGAGGAGTTAAATTGTATTTTCTGTCTACACTTTGGGCTTTCTTATGCCCCTTCTTATCTTGCATCCTTCTTGCCATGGATGAAGGCAGTCACACCCTACAAAAATCCCTTAAAAACTAACAAACTTCACCTCCCTTAAGAGCAATCCAAGCTTAACCTTCACTAAGGTCCTCTTTTCAGCCACTTTAAAATATCCTCATCTTTCTAAATGTTTGCAGTTAAAACTACAATCTATGCCATATAAGTTCAGTAACACTTTGGGACATCCACCACCCTGTGTGGTCAAGGAAATTCAGGTTTCAGACATCTACATAATTAGATGTGAATTAGATGCTGAATATGACGATAACAAGGCAAATCAGCTGTTATTTCATCCAGAATGGGTTTATAAAACTTTCAAAAAATGCTTTCAGAGTGGAATGGTACAAAATTGCTGCATTCATTCTAGAGAAATAAAGACTTTTTTGCACAAGAGGAAACAAACTCCACATACCTTACAAATGGTTTCTATGTTACTGTGACATCCTGTCCCTCCTTTGGGCTATCCCAGGCTGTTCACATCTCCAGTCATATCTGATGTAATCTGAAAAGACATCAGCACCAAACTCATTAATAAAGCTCCCTGAGGAAAACAGTGCTAAATACAAACAACAGACAACCACAGCAGGACCTCAAAATACTCAGTCGGTCCTTACAAGGAAAAGGGTTGTATTTTGTTCCAAAGAACAGGCACTTGAAAACAGGACATTTTTAGCTGGTAACTTTTGGAAATCACCACATGGCACTTGGAGCAGGACTGCAGCACAAAACCTTGGGTGAGATTTCTATTTGGGGAAGAGAACAGAAGAGGTGTGGGCCTGAATTTCTCTCTGACTAAAGCTGGCTAAAGATTCACCCAGCTTTGTTTCCTCAGTTGTTTCATTTTCTAGTACATAAAGTAAATTTCTGTGACATGGAAATCTCTCTTATTTGGAAGGTTAAATTACTGTATTTTGAGAGTAATGTAAGGATTCTGACATTTAAGAACTAAAAATCACAGTCACTTCATTGCAGAGGAAAGCTCCTGAAAGCAGCTGGTTTGAAAAAGATCCTCCACACAGAACATTACTGATGGAGCTCCTCAGGATCTAGTTTTCCCAGTTCAAGGGGAATTATACCAATGCAATTGCCCTGAAAAGGAGAAGCCTCTTGCCTTATTTAAACCAACTCACATATTCCATTGCAAGACTAAAAGGTAATGCAAGTGCTTATTATGCACACACCACAATTACAGACCAGTTTGGGTCAGAAGGGACCTTTCAATGCCACCCAGTCCAAACTCCTGCAATAAGCAGGGACAGATTCCACTAGCCCAGGTTGCTCCAAGCCCCATCCAAACCTGGCCTTGAACATTTCCAGGGATGGAACATTCACAGCTTCTCTGGGCAACCTGTGCCAGGGCCTCATTAAAAAAAAGCTGCTTCTTTATATCTCATCTCAACTGACCCTCTTTTAATGTAAAGCATCACCCTTTATGTCACAAATAACTGCAGGAAGTTACAGGTTGCTTTCCAAATAAGCTATTATACTTCCCAATAAACTTCCCAATATTGTGAAATGCCCAGTTTCACCCTGCTCTGCAGTGCCAGCCCCCTCCATCCTGAGCTGGAGGGCACAAACCCCAGAGGGTGAACATGCTGAGCCTCTGCAGGTGAAATATTGCAGGCAGAGCCATCAGCTGAAATGCTTCACAGAGGATTTATTGCTGAGAATGGGACATGATTTGTTCACTCAGTTCCCTCATCCCAACTGCAACCCTGGGCGAAAACCTCTGTTCATCAGTGTCTCCCCAGGCACTGCTTCTGTGGAAGTGCCACCCCAGTGCAGCTTTTACAGGAACAATAGTCATTCTCATGTGATTCCCTCCAGCTGTTCACACTTGGGCTCCTCTGAGGGGACAGCAGAAGTGTTTTGAGAGCACTCAGACCTGACCAAGGGCTCAGCACCCCCACTGAGATGCTCCCAGCTCTCCTCCACTGTTAATTTAGGTGCTATGTTGTTATTTATTTGCTTCACTGCCTGCCTTAACCAAATTTACACAGCCTTTGTCGTGTCCTTCCAGTACAAAAGGACAAAGCATCACTCTTCAACCTAATACTCCAAGCAATAGTTTTTAATGTGACCTTTTAAAAGTCTTTATCTAGCACTAGAAGATAACACTAAATTATTCAATGCTTCATGCACAATGTCATCTGCTTGCACAGATGGTTATATTAAACCTGATCCAATGCAGTTCCACTCTTAAGGGTTTCCCAAAATCCTCAGGTTGGGAATGTCTCATCTGACCCACACCTCACTGAAAATGAAACACAAGCCTAAAATGCCAATATATTATTGGAATTAAAAAAATAAACTTTCAGAGAAGCTGCATTATAAACTCATGATCAATGGAAACATGGTCTTGTAAAATGACTGTGCCTAAAAAGGGTTTGCTCAAAGCTTACCAAGGGCATTAAGAAGACAAATGGCACAACATAACTAATTGAACCATGAGGCCCCTGCACTGATAATTAAATTAAAAAAAGAGACACTTCAGGGTTAAGCACAGTCCTTTTCCCTGCTATTTTTTGAGGAAGAAAGGAAAAGCACTGTTGCAGAACAGACCCCCTAATTTATCTGTATTTTTTTTTTAAACAGATACATAGGGAAGAACGTATACACAAGCTACAAATCCATCAGCTGCCGAAGCCTGAATCTTCTTTGGTTACTTTTTCCTTCAAGCTACACCACAGACAGACCCTAAGAGTGACAATGCCTTTATTTTAACATTCCTGATGGTCTGTCAGTAAAGTCAACAGTTGTAGGGACACTGACACATATTGCACAGTAGACTAATAATCCTGCAGTGCTTGCACACATAAATCACACCTGCAATCCACAGCACTGGTGGCACAGCAGAATCACAGAACTCACTAAAAGGTTCCAGCAGAAACATAACCTTCAGCACCTGCAGAAACTTTAAGTAAACCAACCAGGCAAACCTTCCACTGCATCCCATTCCACGGGCAATTTGGAGCATCCATTGCTGACAGATAAATACCCATCAGATAATGACTGTACACAGTCACACCTCATTGAGATGAACAACCTCCTCTTTACTACCGATCCTGACAAGCCAAACAGCACAGACCATTTACCAAGCAAACTGTGGCTTGTTTCCATTCTTTCCCAGTGACTGGTCTAGCAGACATCCTCCCAGCAAAGAAGGAAACAACTCCAATAGCTACCCCACCCAGTAAAAGCACTGGAAACCCCTCAGCTCAGCCCCAAAACAGCCTCATCTATACCAGGACCTCTTGCGATGGGGTCAAGGTCCACCTTCTCCAGCAACCACAGCATGTAGGAACAGGTGGAAGAGCTCACCGAACACCAAGCCCAGTTCAGTCCTGACAGATTCAACTTCTGCTGTCTGTAATTACCAAGATACGTGCCCAGTTTCAGGAATCTGAGACTTTTGGGAAGGCTGAAATAGCTTGTGATGGAGACCCACGATACAACCCCAAAGTGCCACCTAAATCTATCCCATACCCTCAGTGGCACAGCTTCTCTTCTCTCTAAATTTTTTGCTCTAATTTAATACATTTTGTCCTGTATTTATGCCTGGAATTTCCCCTGCAGTTCTTTCCTTGTGCTGGTCCATATCTGCAGGCAGACACTGAAGGCTGTGACACTTCACAGTGGGAACACACAATCAAATGCTGCTGTTTTCATGCAACACATTCACCAGAATCTTCAGCAAGTCCATATTTAACACAGTCAAGTTTGTCCTTAGGCCAGTCTCTTAACACACAGCAAGTGCCAGCCCCTCAGGAAACACTGCGATTGCTTCTTTTCAGCTTTGAAAGGGGATGTGCTGCTTCTAAATTATCTCAGAAAAAGGGTATAGTAGAAGTACTGCAGCATGAATATGAACAGGCAGCTGGTCATCTCATTAGTCATGTCTTTTCTCAAACTGAAAGACAGGAAATTTAGGTAAGATATAGAGAATAAATTCCTCCCTGTGAGGGGGGGCACAGGCTGCCCAGAGAAGCTGTGGCTGCCCCATCCCTGGAATCGTTCAAGGCCAGGTTGGACAGGGGTTGGAGCAACTTGGGACAGTTGATGTTCTCATGCAGAGGTCGGAATGAGATGGTCTTTAAGGTCCCTCCCAACCCAACCCGATCTATGATTTATGCCAGTAGCATTTTTCTAAACACCCCCAAAAACCAGCAATGAGAATTCACTGATGAGGGTAAATGAGGGTAAAACAAGTTATGAAAAATTAAAGACCCCCAACTATGCATACATTCAAAACACATTTATTGAGAGCATTAAAGAGCTTGGCTATCAGAAATAGAACCAACAGATTTGTGACACCAATTCACTTCTCCATAAGCACAAAGTAACACCAGAGATGTGCAGCAGGACATCTTTCCAAGAACACAATTTTCCCCTCCAGACGTGAAAGTCAAAGAAATCACTTTCACAAGACTTTGGTGCCCAGCCAAGAAACAACGCAATGTACCAAGAGTTCACTGAGGTCCAGTAGCAAGAACAGAACACTTCTGGGCTGAACAACCTTCACCTGAGAAGGACACGGACACAGTCTGTGGCGGGGCTTTGAATCCTATCTCCTTTGGAACAGGGCCACAGGCTCAAATTCAGATTAGCCTTCAGAAAGCTCTTACTTATACCAATATCAGCATGGTTATGTGGAAGCTGGAAGTTTAACTCCTTTGCCAACAGCAACTGGATGAATCACATTCTACTTTAGAGTGTCATTTTTAGTTCTAACTTTGGCATCCATCAGTGTATGCTCTGTCCTCACACCCAGCTGAGGACAGCTCAGGTGCCACCAACACTGACTGCACTGGCACACCAAGCTTGGCAAGCACATTTCCACGTCAGCTATTAGATCCACACATGATTCCTCCTTCCAGGTTCCAAAAAGTGATGTTATAGGTGGAAGCTGAACAACTGTCACCAGCACTGGTTACAGAAATGCTAGTCTTTGTTTCAGTGGGTTCTCGTATCAGACCCATATAAAGTCTCACATTTCCTCGATGTCCCTCATCCTCAGCCTTTCAACTGCCGCAGAATTCTATCACTTCACTCTCCTTAAGACTTCTCTGTCCTCCTAAAAGGCGTAAAAAAGGAATCTATCAGATCTATACGATACAAAATATAGTTAAAGAGAAACCAGAGAAGTTTCAGACTGACGATATATTATCAACTCCTTTCAGCCACAATGCGCTTTCAGCTATTTAACTCTAATCTCCAACCGCTGGCATTTCCCATCGGTTTCATCTCCTAATGAATGGGAACAGCGCCTTTTTATCTGCAAATTCTCGAAGTCGGAGAGCATCCACATCAAACGCCCCGATTTAACTCTGTTAATGCGAACAGTCACGGTGACTTCCCCCTAATTGCGTCCCCAGCACAGCAAACAGCGACATCACTGCGGCTCGGCCTCCCGCTCCCATCACACGGGGGCTTCTCCAGCGCTGAAATTCCGCTCCCCAAGTGCCTTCTCAGCCCTTTTTTTTATTATCCCGGCACGGATCCCACACGCTCCAAGCCACCGTGACCGCTCCTTCCCCGCTGGGAGTGCGGGGACACAGCCCCATGGAATGCCCGGAGCAGCAGCGGGGCTGTCCTGCCTCGGACTCTGCGATGTCTGTGCACACACCGCCCAGAGCAGCAGCACACTCCAAACCAGCCCCCAAACCTGCCCCAAAGCTATCCCAAACCCGCTCCAAATCCAGATCCAAACCTGCCCCAAAGGCAGCCCCAAAGCCATACACAAAGCCATCCCAAACGCAACCCAAAGGCAGCCCCAAAGCCATACACAAAGCCATCCCAAACGCAACCCAAAGGCAGCCCCAAAGCCATACACAAAGCCATCCCAANAAAAGCCAGCCCCAAAGGCACCCAAAAGCCAGCCCCAAAGGCACCCAAAAGCCAGCCCCAAAGGCACCCAAAAGCCAGCCCCAAAGGCACCCAAAAGCCAGCCCCAAAGGCACCCAAAAGCCAGCCCCAAAGGCACCCAAAAGCCAGCCCCAAAGGCACCCAAAAGCCAGCCCCAAAGGCACCCAAAAGCCAGCCCCAAAGGCAGCCCCAAAGACAGCCCAAGGCCAGACCCAAAGTCACCCCAAAGCCGCTCGAGCCAGCCCCAAGGCCAGCTCCAAACCCAATCCAAAGCCGACCCAAAGGCAGCCCCAAACCCAACCCAAAGCCACCCAAAAGCCAGTCCCAAAGCCACCCCAAATCCAACCGAAACCCGCCCTAAATCTGCCCGAAAGCCGCCCCAAAGCCACCCCCGTCCGCACTCACCGAGCGGCCCCGTCCCCGCCGGGCCGGGCTCACCGCCTCCGCCGCCGCCGCCGCAGCAGCACCATGAGGGGCCGCGGGTGGGCCCCGAGCCCGGAGAGCCCTCGGAGAGCCCGGGGAGGAACGGGAGAGGAACGGGAAAGGGCCGGGAAGGGGAAGGGAAGGGAAGGAGAAGGAGAAGGGGAAGGAGAAGGGGAAGGCGGCGCTTCCGCGGGAGGCGGAAGGGGCCGCGCGGCCGCGGCGCAGGCGCTGAGGGGCGGGGGGG
>VXAU01001886.1:659722-718157 GCA_013399695.1 Formicarius rufipectus | reverse complement strand
CTGGGATACCGGGATATGGGCTGGGATACCGGGACACGGGCAGGGACACAGGGACATGGGGACACTGGGACATGGGGACACCGGGACATGGGGACACCAGGATNGGACACCGGGATACGGGGACACCGAGAATACCGGGATATGGACTGGGATACCGGAACATGGGGACACCGGGACACGGGCTGGGATACCGGGATATGGGCTTGGATAGCGGGACACGGACAGCGACATGGGGACACCGGGACACGGGCGGGGATACCGGGACATGGGGATACCGGGACATGGGGACACGGGCAAGGACACGGGGACTCGGACACAGGGGCACGGGCAGGGACACGCTGTGGGATCAGCGCAGGATTTGGGGTTTCTGGGCTGGGGCATGCCCAGACTCTTCCCCCACCAGCACCCCAGGTCCTTGTCCCGGGGCTGCTCCATCAGTTCATCCCCAGCCTGGGCTGATCCCTGACCCAGGAGCAGCACCAGCGCTTGGTCTTGTTAAAGCACGTGAGATTCTCGTGAGCACACTGACGATTTGAGAGTAAAATCGGATGTGGAAGCTGCCGAGTGATACCTCATGGTGTCCCTGCTTCCCCGGGGGAGCAGGAGCCGGGCATAGCCCTGCCCCCATCCCTCTGGAATCTCCATCCCCAGCAGCAGCACCTCGACCTGCCCTGGGATGGCTCAACACAGGGGCACTGGGTTTTACTCCGGTTTCTCCAGGAAGGGTTTTTGCTTTATGTCTACGCATTATTTTCATGGTGATATTTCATGACAGTCTCTCGTTAAAGGTATGGAAAACTCATCCCTGGATGTGTCCAAGGCTGGGCTGGATGGGGCTTGGGGGAACCTGCTCTAGGGGAAGGTGTCCCTTGCACGTGGCAGAAGGTTGAAACGTGATGAGCTTTAAGGTCTCTTCCAACCCAAACCATTTCATGATTCTATGGTTCTGTCTCAGGGAGTCTCAGGAAGGTGATTTGGCACCTCACTCAAGGGCATGTTCAGCAGTTGTTCACTGAATTTGGCCAACCTAGACTTCAGGGAGTCTCAGAAAGGTGATTTGGCACTTAAGAGCATGTTCAACAGTTGTTCACTGAATTTGGCCAACCTAGACTTCACCAGCAGTAGTTGGATTGTTTTATATGGAAATAATACTAGGTGACACTCATTCCGAATTTCCCACTGTGTATTAGGAAAGATACGTACCCAGAGGCTTTAAAAATTAGATGCAAAATAGCAAACGTTGTGGTGTGTGAGTTGAGGATATTTTTAAAACACATAAAAAAGCTGAAGGATGACAAACAGAAGAGGTGGCACCTCGGGCACGCTTTGCATGGTTCTTTTCTTGTAGCATGACCACCATCTAGTGGGACATGGGCAGGCAGTGCATGAGGGCTTGTGTGTGCTGGGAAGTGCAATAAAATCCAGCTGCTCACGTGCCTGTTTGTTTCTGCTTCTGTGCTGAAATATTGGGGACTGCAGAAAGCTGCTTTTTTGTGTGTAGTCCTCTCCTTCCCAACAGCTGCGTTTCACATGCTGACAGAAATCAGCCGATGCCAATGCCTCTGCTATTCAAATGCATGTAAACATCCAAAGACACAAAATCCTAAGAGCTAATCCTTTTCTAAAACTTCCTTCTCCCCCTGTGTTTTCCTTAATGCAACTAATATGTCATTTATCCAGGAATAAAAATGAAATTTAGGATAGATTATGTATTACTGTATTACATTACTATGGCCAAGATGCCACAATCACCCAGGAGTTACCAACAATTAAACTACTGTGGGGTTTTTTTGTTTACCAGTATCAGCAACACTGTTGAGGTTCTGGAGCATGTCCAGAACAGGGAACAGAGCTGGGGAAGGGTCTGAAGCACGAGGAGAGGCTGAGGGAGCTGGGAGGGCTCAGCTTGGAGAAAAAAAGGCTCAGGGGGGACCTTCTGGCTCTCTGTAATTCCCTGACAGGAGGGGGGAGCCGGGTGGGAATTGGTCTCTTCTCCTGAATAATAAGCAATTGGACAAGAGGAGACAGCCTCAAGTTGCTCCAGAGTTGGATATTGGGAAAATTTCTTCTGTGGAAGAGCTGTCCACCCCTGGCACAGCTGCCCAGGGCAGTGGTGGAGTCCCCATCCCTGGAGGGATTTAAAAACCGTGTGGATGCGGCACTTGGGGACAGGGGGTAGTGCTGCGGGAATGGTCGGACTCGATGGTCCAATGGTCCAACCTCAAGGATCCTGTGATTCCATGGCACGACTCTGCGTGTTGTCACAGCCAGAGGCCGTGAGCTTCGGCAGCTCCCGCAGCTGCTCCGCCAGCGAGAGCTCCTAATTCTAATTGGAATTTCTAATCCTAATTGGAGTGTCGCAATCGGTTGCGCTGGAACCGAGGCTTGAGAACTCGTCTCCTCGGTGTAAGTGGTGCCTTTGGCCACGGGATGGAGCATCGCTTGTTCCTGCAGCCTCGGGACAGCCTGAAGTGCCATCCTCGCCCTGTGACACTGGCCAGGGACACTGGCATCTCCCTGCAGATGCCAACGCAGGGAGAGAAGGGGTATGGACAGGGCGGTTATTTGGTAATGTTTTTAAGAAACATCACATATAATGACATATAACTTAGAGGCTGAAAGCAGGAAATTCTCTCCCAGATCTGAGCTTGAAGTACAGGCATGACTGGGGCTCATGCTACAGATATGAGTACAGCTGTTATTGCTGATGTGGTTCTGAAAATCCAGCCCATGATGCATTTTTTTTCCTCTCGGCTTTGATTTCTGCTCAAACACTCCTTGAGAGATGTGGTCGTTTTGCACAGCAAATACAGTCAGTGCTCACCACACTGCAAAGACCTTGAGAACCAGTTTGGACCTTGGAGCTACACTTCATCTGATTTAGCAGGCCCTTGATTTTTGAACGTAACAAAGTGTGTTTTTCTGATGGAATACAGTCCTAACATCCCCATTTCCTTTGCCAAGCAGCTGGATTTAAAGGAGGCACTGCTGTTTAAAGTGTTCACTGCACAACGAGAAGTTTGATGGGCAATATTGCAGATGCTTAGGAGCGAGTTAGCCAATTTATGCTAACCAGAAATTCTTTAATTCACCTTGCTTTTTCCTTGCATTTCACTGCTGTGCATCCTCATTTCCTCCTGATCTTAAACCCAAACATATCAGCTGAGTATTTTCCTCCCCACACTTTTGCTAAGCTGGGGAGCAGCTTAGAGAGGGAGACTTGTTCTAATTCTCACAGCACCAGTATTGCCACTCTAAAACCCTCCCAAGCATGTCAGGACTCTGGTTCTTCTGCAAGCCCCGGTGGTTTGGAAGCCATTTCCGCCACAAACAACATTGCCAAGACAAATTGTTTGCCAGAGATAACTTCGGGTCCTCAAACAAATTACCTAAGAAATGGTGAAACGCAAGGCTGCACGAAACAAACTCTTTCCGTGATTGTTCCCATGCTTGCCGTCCTCGTAAGGAAGGAACGAGCCTATCTCTCTTACAGGTTCCGTGGAGACACACACAATGCCTTCACGTGGCTTGGGTAGACTCCGGGAGCTTTGGAATGCTTCACATATCAGAGGAACATACGAAATATTCACGCCCCATTTCTCCTCCCCTCAGAAATGCAAATCCTGCGATTCAAATGATTGGTGGAAGGACTCCCAGCAGTTTGGCAAAGGGCAGCAAAGCTGCTCAAGGGTGCGTTGGGAAATAAAAGGATGAGTTTAGAAGAGTCTGTCATTTGTTGTAGTCCTTTCCATCTCAGGCAGGCTATAGATGCTGAGGGTTTAATTCTGTGCATGTTTGTAAAGTCCCAAAGGTTTGCCATTTGTTCCAAAATTTGGTTTGCCATATTTCCCCATTGAACTCTGCTTTGTGGCAATAATGTGTTTAAATTCTAACTAATTCTAGCTAAAAAGAAAAGCTGTTTTCCATAATCCATTCCCTTTGTAGCCTTTCTCTGGACTGAATCACATCTGCAGTGCTGCAGGTGCGGGGTGATAACATTGTGACACATCTCCTATTTTTAGACTGTTTCCAATCTCTCCACAACACAGTCTGAAGTAAGAAAATAACCTTATTTTCTCTCTGGCTCTCTGCCTACCCTGTGTGGTTAACTTTAAGATATGCCCCTTTGATACTAATTGAAGCAACAGAGATTAACAGAAATTAATTTCTGAATCTCACTGTCTTAATTTCTGTTTCCTTCTGCCCTGCTCCTTTTGATTTGATGTGGTCCATGGGCAGCAATGAAGAAGCACAGAGCAGTTGTACTCGATCTCAGAAAATGGGAACTGTGTAAAACTGAGGAACCTTTATAAGAAGGTAAAAAGAACATCTAAAATGCTAAAAGCTTTTCAAGAAACAATGGAAACATCATCACTGAGGCAAGTGCACATCAGTATCAGAAAAGACCAGCTAAAGGGCAAAAAGAAGCAGCAGAGCTCAAGAGGTTACTAAAAACAAGTTACATTCAGAGAAGCAAATCAAAAGAACCATAAGCCCTGATCCGTTAAACACAAACCACAGCAGAGATGGTTATAAAACCAAACCGACTTGAAACAAGGCATAAAAATGTTCAATAAATGCTTTTTCAAGTTAACAGGGAGTCTGCTGAGAAGTGTGTAAGGAGTCAAAACACTCAGGAGACAAAGAAAGCGTGGGTTCTGAGAGCCCCAACTTTCTCCAAAGTGAGATCAGCTGCATTTCAACATCTCCTGAGAGGGTGGGTTTGTTTCAGTGCAGGGAAATGAGACTAAATGCTTTATCATTGCAAAAAGATTAAAAAGATCTCCTGTGCCACCAGCCAAATATAGCTGCTAAAAATGGTCCCAACAAGAGATGCTGAAGGGAAGCAACAGTCTCTGGACTGTTGTTTGTTTGTTTGTTTGGTTGGTTAGTTGGTTTGGTTTGTTTTTTTGTAGGTTTTTGTTTTGTTTGTTTGTTTTTTGTGGGTTTTGTTTGTTTGTTTGTGGTTTGGTGTTTGTTGGGTTTTTTTGTTTGTTTTTGGGGTTTTTTTTTGTGCCTTGGGCTGCTGAGGCGAACAGTTTGAGTTGGAAGTGTCCTTTTGAAGGTCATCTAGTCCATCTCCTCCCTGCCGCGGGCATCTTCAACTACACCAGGTTGCTCAGAGCCGCATCCAACCCGGCTTTGAATGTTTCCAGGGATAGGGCATCACCACCTCTCTGGGCATCACCACTTCTCTGGGCATCACCACTTCTCTGGGCAGCCGCTGCCAGTATTCTACCACTTTCACTGTAAAAAAAACTTATTTCGCATATATAATCTTAAATTGACTCTCCTTCAGCGATCCGCATCAGAGCTGGGCACATCCACAGCCTTCATCCTCGGGGAAGAGACCCCCAAACCCCACCGTTTATCACGGAGCGTTTCCTAGAAACTCGGCTGTCTCTCTCCAGGGGGAGCTGCCAGAACTTCCCTTTGAGAGCGTCGTAAATAAATAAAAGGAGCAAATGCAACTTCCCAGGACAAGCCCCTCGCGGAAATGACCCATCCCGGGACACGGCGTTGAGCGGCCCCGAGGCGGGGTTTGGCTGCGCTCGCAGCCGCGGCCAGCAGCGCTCCTCGGCCCGCACCTCGCACCGCTCCTGGTCCTGTCCTGCACCTCGCACCGCTCCTGGTCCTGTCCTGCACCCCGCACCGCTTCTGGTCCTGTCCTGAACCGCTCCTGGTCCTGTCCTGCCCCCCGCACCGCTCCTGGTCCTGTCCTGCACCTCGCACCGCTCCTGGTCCTGTCCTGCACCTCGCACCGCTCCTGGTCCTGTCCTGAACCGCTCCTGGTCCTGTCCTGCACCTTTCACCACTCCTGGTCCTGTCCTGCACCTTTCACCGCTCCTGGTCCTGTCCTGCACCCCGCACCGCTCCCGCTGCCGTCTGGACCACTCCTGGTACCGCCCTGCTCCTGGTTCTGTCCCACCCCGCTCCTGGTCCTGTCCCGGACCGTTCCCGGTGTCACCTGAACCTGTCCCGGTGCCGCCCCACTCCTTGTCCTGTCCTGCCTGCACCTTTCACCGCTCCTGGTCCCTCCCGGTGCTTCCCCGCTTCTGATCCTGTCCCACCCCGCTCCCCGTCCTGGTCCTGTCCCACCCCGCTCCCGGTGCCGTCTGGACCGCTCCTGGTCCCATCTGGACCTTTCCCGGTGCCTCCCCGCTCCCGGTCCTGATCCTGTCCCACCCCGCTCCCGGTCCTGGTCCTGTCCTACCCCGCTCCCGGTGCCGCCGCGATGCCGGCGCTGCCAGCCCTGCTGGCCCTGGTGGCCGCGGCGCTTCTGGCTCTGCTCGGGGCTCGACGAGCGGCCTTCCCCGGCTGCTGGTGCCCGCTGAAGCGCTGGGTCCTGGGCTGCCTCCTGCTCTGCCACGGTGCCTGGAGGCAGCGGGCGGCCGCCGGAGACACCGCCGAGCCGCGCCGGCCGCGTCCGCTCCGCGCCGACCCCCACGTGAGTGTCCCGGCACTCCAAGATGCTGAGACCCTCCCCTCCTCTTCCCCCGCGTCGTGTTTCTGCGATGCTCCATTCCCACTGCCTGGCACCCTTGTATTCCCCAGCCCTGGCATACTCATATCCCTGAACTGCTGATACATCTGTGTCCCCCAACCCTGGCATCCCCATGTCCACTCACACCTGGAACCCCTGTGTCCCCCAGCCCTGGCATCCTCATGTCCCTGCACGCCTGGCACCCCTGTGTCCCCCAGCCGTGGCATCCCCATGTCCCCACACACCTGGCACTCCTATGTCCCCCAGTCCTGGCATTCTCATGTTCCTCCACACCTGGTATCCGTGTCTCCCCAGCCCTGGCATCCTCATGTCCCTGCATGCCAGGCACGCCCCTGTTCCTCTGGCACCCCATCCCCAGCACTGCATTCCCCCAGTCCTGGAACCTCTATGCCCCGGCACCCATGTTCCCCTGGAATGCCCTTTCCCTTTGATCCCATATTCCCCTGGATCCACACCCTTGTCCGCCTGAACCCCTCTGCCTCCTCTGCATGCCACCCCTGGGACCCCCATCCTTCAGGTACCCCCCTTCCCTTCACCCTGGCACCTGACATCCCTCACCACCCCACACCTGAAGCCTCAGGACCTGGATCCTTTTCCCATCCATCCATCCATCCATCCATCCATCCATCCATCCATCCATCCATCCATCCATCCATCCATCCATCCATCCACCCATCCATCCATCCATCCATCCATCCATCCATCCATCCATCCATCCATCCATCCATCCCAGGGAGGAGACATCGGGGATGTCACCTTGACTGACTTTTGCAGGGAGAGGGGTCACCTCTAGTCAGTCCAGGTGGTGTCACTGGGAAAAAGCAGATGTACCGTGGGACACAGAAGCATTTGAATTTAGTACATTTAGGGAGCTGAATCTAATTTTGCAGGTTTATTTGTCTGCTTAATAAATAATAAACCCTCTCTCCACAACCAGTACCTGCATCCATGGCACATCCTACCAAAATACTCCCTGTGCCTAGAAGGGAGATTTGGGAGGCTTTGCTGGTTCTTTGGTAGGAGGGGAAAGCAGAAAGGCTCATGAGACAGGATTTCCCTCATCAAGATTCAGCTTGCAAATGCCAGCTGAGATTTTGGATCCTAGGTAATTTCTGTGGAAAATCAGCTCCCATTTCCTGGAGTTTTATTATTTAAAAAATTAATTCAGGCTTCTGCTTGGCCTTTAAGAAAAAAAGAAACTCTTTTCCTCAGCTTTTCCTCTCTCCTGATTAAACTGCAGCTTGGAGTGTTTGAAATGCTTTGCCAGCCTCGAGCAGATTTGACAGGACAGGAGTGGCACCATCTTCCAAACCAAACTGACATCCAGGGTGGTCTGAGACAGAGCCAAGGGGTCTGTGCTTTTCCCTCTGCTCCTCCAACCAGGCCAACACTTCCAAGAGAGTCCTAAAAACAGAGCTAATAAATGCCTCCAGGAGTGGTGTCTCTGAATTTTTGCACTGGAGAGCTGCTGAAATATAAAAGTGAAAGTAAAATTGGATTCTTAAGAAGTCTATGGGGAAAAAAAAAGAATTACTGACCTTGTCCCCTCCCTTTCCTGCCTCCAGCTGGAGCTGAAATCCGTTTCCCTTTCCCCAGGCTCTGGATTCCCTGTACTTCACTGGCTTTGCAGAGACCAACCAGACCTTTGTGATCGCTCGTCTTGCCAGACGTCCTGCTGGCATCTGTGAGATGTGGCTCTTCCTGAGGGTGGAGGGAATAGGAGACTTTGAAGTAAGTACTGGCTGTGGGGTGGCATGCAGGAGCAGTGCTGAACTCCTGCCTTGGACCCCTGGTGGGATCCCAAGGGGAAAGTTTTGTTCCCTGCATGTCCCCCCCATTATTAACATCCCACGGGGTGCTGTGCCTAAGGACAGTGGTGGGGCTGGCCAGACTAATGGCTGTGTCTCATTTGCTTTTCAGTAGGACCTGACACTCATTCCTTTTTTCCCCCACAATGTGCAAAACGCAGCATATTTTCTAAAAAATAGCTTGGTAAGACTCCCAGGAAGAATTTGGGCATCAGTCTTTCCCATAAGGCACAGCACATGGTTAATTAGTCACATTGTATGGCTGTCGTTGCTTTTCCCCCCTTTTTTAATGAGTGAATGCTGTAAAAACCAGTGTGGAATTGCCTCTTTAAAAGAGAAGGGAAAGCTTTTATGGAGTTGTATGCACATCTACTTCGTTCTTGCTGAAAAGAAAACTGTATTAATCATACATTTTGCCTGTGGATTTTTCTTTTTTTGTTAATAGTTGGCTACATGGTAAAGCAGGGATCTGACACACCCCCCTTTGCACTCAACTATCTATTCACGAATTTCTTTTGCTAAGTAGCCATGACCAGAAAAGGCATGAGAAATCCTCTTTGCAGAATATACAGAAGTAAAAGAGAAGATTGATGTGAATTATTTTGGTATTTTTAGTAGTATTTAGTATAACAGGATACTTTGTGGCTTTGTTTCTTAGAACTGCCAGCCACATTCAGGACAATCTTAGATCCTTCTGTAGGCATCAACTCTCTTTTAGAGAAGTGGCAGCTTTAGGGAACAAGACTTATTTTTCAAAGAGCAGCTGAAAAGTTTCATGCACTGAAACTGAGATCTTTCTCGAGTTTCATCAAGCTGAATCTCAAAATAAATGTACCCCAAAGCTCTACCTGTCTGGGCTGTAATCTGGGCAGGCACCAGTGCAAGGGGCTGAGCTTGCCCTCACGCAACTTGCATTATCAGAAACAATTATGTGATGTATCTCAGGTGATTTGGATGCAATTTGCCTTCTCTTATAACCTGATTACCAGAGAATAGTAGAAATGAGAGGCCAATTCAACCACGTGTTCCTCCCCCAGGCTGCATCCTCACAATTGAATTAACAAATGTTTGCCTGAAATGTTTCCTCTTTTCAGCACCCACAACACCCCAACATGATGGTGCCTGACGAATCCAAAGAGATCTGGAGTGGAGGAGGGCTCACCATTGAATACCTGGAGTCCCAAATGTGCTGGAAAATAAGCTTTGATGGATTGCTCAGGTATTGGAGCCCTCTCTAGTTCCATTTATCTACCCTTCAGATCAAGGCTTTTTCAGCACTATCTAAAATTATTTTTAACCAACTTAAACCTCAAACTATTTGGTAATTAACAACTCTTATTGATTTTTAAGGAATGAAAATATATCTGATGGTATATAGTATCACCATCCTACCTGAGCACACAACAACATCTTTCTTCTGCAGTGTCTCCTCTTCCATCCCCTTCCAAATGTGGAAGAAACATTTTACTGTTTGTTTAGAAGTGATATAAAATTATAGTGCTTTGATTACAGGAAAGGACCCTACAGACAGCAGTGGAGTGAAGAGGAAGGTGAACTTGTCCCAGTTAAATTCACCTTGCAGTAAGTGTTTCCCCTTTGCTTTGGGCTGCAAAGTGGGTTCAGGGTTGGTTTAAAACGGCAAAAATCAGAATTTTCCAAGAAAACACAAAGATTAACACCAGCAGAGTAGCAAGTGCACAATTTGACCTGGTATGAGCTGAAAGCTAATTCTGCTTTTCATTTCTTCCCCTCTTTTCCTAGCTGGGAGAACTTCACAGAAGTTTTTAACTTTAATGTTGACAGCCACCCCAGCACATTTGCACGAGCTCTTGCGCGGGAACCGTGGACCGTCGAGCTCTTCCAGAGGCTCCGAAAGTGAGAGGGGAGATTTGTTCTTCTGGGGTTAACAGCCGCTTCTCTGCAGATCTCTTCAAGGTCTGCTGGGTGTTATAGTTGATTTTAGAAAGTGGATTTCATTTGAAGTTCTCTGATCAGGTATCTCTGGCAGGTGTCTCCTGGTTTCAATGCCACACCAGACCTGTCAGCCTCCAAGGAGGATCCTGGAGGAGAGACAGGATCTTCCTAAGATGTGGATGAACAGACCTGCCCACAGTTTTGGTCTATAAAACCTTGAATATTAGGAATATTTCTCCTTTTGTCTTTTTTAACTTGCTTTAGGCAGCTTCCAAAGTCAATGGTCCAAGCAAAGGATTCACTATAATCATGTGAAAGAAGAGCTAAAGTGGGTCTTTTAATTACTATAACAGTTTGGAAGAGCTGAAAAAATGGGAAGAAAACATGAGTGTGTTGTCTAAATAGAAGCAGAAAATACCTATAGCAATAATTGTGGTCTTTGTTGATACCTGCTGAGTTCTAAGCACCACCTGTTTGGCAGCCCAGCATTTCTTCAAGACAAGGGTGCTTTTATAGTCTGGGAATTTGCTGTTGTTTCATTCTCTGGATTCTCCTTACTGGGCAAAACTGGAACACGTAAAAGTGCTGTGTAAAATCCGGCAAAGCCACGGTGCAGACGCTCTGAAATCTCTTTCATTTTGGGCTGTCAATCCATCAGGCTGGCACTGAGGCTTCTTGAGGAGACTTGGTGATGTTGGCTCTGTCCCTCCTCCCTTGCAGACAGAGGGACCAGCATTCCCGACACGAGCAGTGGGGTCGCTCCGTCGGAGACATCCAAATAGAAAACCAGCAGAAAACGGAGCTCTCCCTCAAAGGTGTTCGGAGCCACTCCTATGGTAACAGCCTCTGAAAGAATTCCCTCTCCTGGGAATGCCTTCCCCACAGCTGCTACTGCCAGGGCAGTGGGACTAAAGATTATCCTGAAAAATAACCAGTTACGTGACTGGGCACCAGGTTAAGATATTTCAGAGTAAACACCATTAACTATTCTGGGGACATGCCTATGCTTACAATGCTCTCAGTTACTGGGTTTTTCTTTATCCAAAGCTAATGTCAAATCAGGTCCCTATAGCTCACATTTTCTGGGAATTGTGAGCTTTGGATTGTGTGATTTTCTTCTCTTTTTTTGCAGGTATCCGGAACTGGGCCGAGATTTACCGTTATGTCATGATTTTGGCACGCTTTGAAGTGGGTATTATGACATTAACAATGTGCTCCTTAACCATGCCATTGTTTCTGAGCTTGCCAGGCACATTTAGGGATCCAGGAATAAGGTGCAAGGAGGATGCTCAGCAGTGCCACCATCAGCACATGTATCAGTGTTGGGAGCCGCTCTCAAAAGCAGCACTGTGTGTATAAAAACATAATTTTGCCACACTGTTTGAACCAAAAGCTACTTTGGTGACTTGAAACTGTTTGTTTTGGCTTTTTAAAGCAAAATTCGATGGGCAGCTTTGCAGGAGAGAGTCTCAGCTGCTGCAAGTTCCCAGCAGCCAGTCACTGCAGCGCTGACTCACACTCATTGGGAGCCTGAGGTGTTCGGAGCATCAAAAGCCTCCGTGACAGCACTCAGCAAATATTTCTGCCTGTGCTGAGCTTTGATTCTGCCTTTGCCCTTGTGACTGCGCTGGAGGAGAGTCAGAGCTTCTGGGAGGGCACAGCCCAAGGAAATGCTGAGGGCTGGCCCTGCCAGCTGCCAGCCAAGCCCACCAGATGCTCCTCGAATGGCATTTCCTTTGCCAAGCCAGGCGTGAGGAAATCTGAATGCTCATTAGAGGCAGCAGTGCAAGAGTCAAAGTTCTTTTCCCAGCTATGTGCTGGCCAGCACAAAAACACAGCTTGGAAAATCCCGCATGTGTGCAGATCCAGCAGCTGCTGTGATTTCCCATGTGCCTGTGTACCTTTTAATAAAGCTGTGCTGTGGCACCACAATGTGTGCAATCAGGGAGCCACCTCTTCCTTTTCGTCATAACTATGCAGGACTCAAAGGAACTGTGGCTGTTCCTCTCCTAATTAAAAGCCATCTGACTCTGCTAAGAAGTTTTTTGCTGTTTGAAGTTTGGAGTCCTCATGCCCTGAGTGTCAGTAGATTAACAGCATCACACAGTAGGTTTACATTTGCCTCAGAGCAGCCCAAGTGGAACATGAAGGGATCTAGACTGGAAGGCAGAAGAGAAGTCAGTGAAAACAAGAGATTTCAGGTCCTTCTTTTTTAACATTTCCCCTGTATGCTGCTCTTGGGCATAGAATACAGGTTAGAAGAGATGTCTGGTCAGAGAAGGGCCCATCACTTTTGCAGGTCTTTGCAGGTATTGTTTCCTTCCTCTTGTGTCCACTTGCTGTGGACTTTTCGTTGTCTTTAATTTATCCTTCATGTTTTTGGTTTATGTTCTTGGACTCTCATTTGCAGGCAGACCTTCATGGAAGATGCACTGAGAGGATTTTCAAGTATGAAGTCATAGCACGTTGCATAACCTGAGTTATATCCAGTGTCTTCTTGGTGGAGCCAGTGAATGACTCTGCACAAATTTCACTGCTTTCCTTTGCTTTTTCTCTTGCAGGATGGGACTGCGGCACATTTAACAGTCATTAATATTCCAACCACCACAACCAAGTAAGTAACCAAAGAGAAAAACACATTTCTTAAAGGTGGCTCTGCAGGACTCCAATATGCACGTCCTTGCTTTGAACCTGTGCAGCCCCACTTCCATCCACCCCCTCTTGCTCCCTACTCCCTTCTCCCAGTTTTCCATTTGCAGTTAGACCCAAGGACAGCTTTTATCTTCCATGGCTTCCTTTGCACTCAGTCACTGTTGGGCTGATGCAGCTGCTGTTGTGTCTGTCCAGATGATTTAGAGGCACCAGCTGAGCACCTCCAGGTGTTTAAGAAGGTGTGTCCAACTGCAGTGGGGCATTCCACAGGGAGCCCAGCCTTTGCTGACTGCAGCTCTGTGCATCCAGAAGATTAAAGACCAATGTTCATGGCCATGGGACCAAGGTTGCTTCAAACCCTGTCCAATCTGGTCCTGGACACTCCCAGAGATGGGGCAGCCACAGCTTCTCTGGGGACCCTGTGCCAGGGCCTGCCCACCCTCACAGAGAAGAATTTATCCCCAATATCCCATCTACCCCTGCCCTCTGGCAGTGGGAAGCCATTCCCCCTTGTCCTTTCCTTCCATCCTGTGTCCCAAGTCCCTCTCCAGCTTTATTTGAGCCCTTTGAGGCACTGGAAGGGTCTCTAAGGTCTCCCTGGAGCCTTCTCTTCTCCAGGCTGAACACCTCCAGTCCTCTCAGCCTTTGTGCTGGTGCATTTGAGTTTTGATTGAACTTTAAATCTGCTCCATGTCCCCCCCCTCCAGCCTTGTTGTAGGTTATGTGTTCTTCCCTGATGGGAGGAAGGCTGGCATTGAGTGGTCCAACGCCTCGTTGGCCGAGATGGCTGAGGATGGGGTTATCCAGGAGGAGTATGGAGTCAGCTTTACTGCTGGTAAGCTGGTTGGGGCCCACCTGCCTTCAGCTTGGTGGGATGCAGATAATTTGGTGAGGGAAAGGGTATTCAGTGAGATTCCTTCTGATCCTGGTAGGGGTGAGTTCAAAAGCTGAGCGCATCGTCTTGCACCTTGAAACCATGAAACCATGGAATAGTTTGGGTTGGAAGGGACCTGGAAGATCATGCAGTTCCACCCCCCTACCATGGGCCAAAATGAAGTTATAGGTGTGGTGTGTCACAGCTGGACTCGTGTGTGTCCACTGCAGGATCAGCAGTCCAGGCATCTGGAGAGAGGGACACTTAGACCTTCTCTTTGTGCTGACTCCTGCTTATGCTGGTCCACAGAAATGATTTGATTTTCAATTTTGGGTATTATGGGGTGGATTCAGCAGAAAACGTGATGGATCAAAGGCTTTGCTTAATTTCCAGAGCAGACAGGAGAACTATTACTCTTCTGAGAAGAAACCACACAGAAATATTATAGATATTGGGTTTTTTGAGATAAAATACTCCTGAAGCTTGGAGACGTTCTTCCCTTTGTGCTCTTACCCAAGGTGGCAAGGACTTTGCTGTGTGTGCAGCGCTGGACAAGCAGAGCTGCCCCCTGGTGTACAATGGCCTGCTGGGGAGTGGAGTGTTCCATGAGTGTATTGCAGCTTTCCAGCTGAACGGGGCAACACGAGGCTGGGGCTTGGTTGAATTTTATTACAGGTAAAGTAATGAGAGGCAAGAAGTGGCCAAGAACTCCCATCCTCCTAAACTGACCTCTGTGGCTGCAGCTCCATAGGGATTTGCAGCACAAATGCACAGGTTTTTAACCTGATGTAAAGAAATGGTGTTCATTTAGGGCTTAATATGCCTATTAAGTTGACAAATGCTGAATATATTATTTGAAAAGGAATGATTTTGCCCGCACTTCATACACACAGCCAACCATGGACACCTATTTGTTTGTTATAAAGGTTTATGTAGGGTTTTATATAGGTTTGTGAGTTGGATGGTCCTTTCTGGACACCGCCTTATTCTTCCCCATGACTGCCACAGTCTTTTACTGGAGTCTTTTTCCCTGTGTCATGGGAAAAAAAAAAAAGGCAAATTTTGTTGTTTACATTCATTTTGCTTGTTAAAACAACCAGGAATCCTTGGCTGTCAGAGGAAATGCCACAGATGACTTTAAGGAGGTTGGGAGCTCAGCTGCTACTGAAACCCAGAAGCATTTCCAGCACATTAAACAGTCCCCTGAGCTGCCAGACACCCCCTGGTTGGACGAGAACATGGAGCTCCTGCCAGGTCTCTGCTCCCCAACCTTGGCTGGTTGGCCAAAACTCCGTGGGGCAGCAAATGACCCAGCACACAAAGTCCCAGATAAAACCCAACCAGGGCATGTCCTGCATGCCCAGATAGTTCTGGCTGGTCCTGGAGCTGCCCCAGAAAGGTTTAATTTGGCAATGCTGGCAAAGTTCCTGCCTTGTGTCTTCTTCCAAATCTAAACCATGTTAGAAATGGAAGGGTGGGGGTTTGGCTCTTCCTCTTCGCCACGAGACACCGACTCAACGTCGCTGCTCTTCCTCCAGGGACGAGGCCGCCCAGCCGCTTCCCAGTTTGCAGCTGGGTCCCAAAATCCAAGGACCCAGCCGTGCCACCGATGCCTCCCCACCGTGAGCATTTCCAGGCTTGTCTCAGCAATGCCAGCAAGCAGCAGCTTTCCAGAGAAATCTTCTTTTCCCTGCAAAATGCACTGTTTGGAGCGTGGAACTCGTCACCGGCTGCCGTGGAGGTCGAGGCTATCAAAGGATTTGGAGAGAAAGGAGATGTGTTTTGATTAGTGCAACTCTTGGTGGTTGCTAAGCATGGTGGTCTGGAGGCACTTGAAAGGAGGGCTCTGAGCAGCTGATTGCAGGAGGAGTCCACGGGGAGGGATCACTCCACGCTCTGTCTCTTGGTATTGTTCCTAAACTGCAGCTGCTTCCCACCAGGAAGCCCAGGCTATGTGGCTCTCTGACCCAATTTAGCACCTCTTCTGTTCTTTCTGACTTGTTTTTGGAATAAAAGCTGCATCTTTCTGAATTCTCTGGTTGTCGTGGCCATTAAAACATGGGAAAAAGCTGTTACAGGAAACTACACTGATTTGAGAGTCCTGTCTAAGGGATGTAGTGGAAGAAACAGAGAAAGCACAGCTAAATGAGGAGTGTCCTCAAGGAATAGCATTAATGGTCAATGAAAGAAGTGGTACAGGCACGGTTTCCCCTTGTCTGAAGGAAAGCCAGGGCCTGGTAGTGCAATTTAGAGTGCTCTGAATTTCTCATCATTCACTTGCGGATGCCTTTTTAATGCCAGCACCCATTTCAGTCACTGAGAGCTGCTGGCCCAGGGTAAGCCACTGGGGATTCCCTGTGGATGCACCTTGCCATTAAGTGCTGAAAATTAAACATGCTTCAAACATGTAAAAAAGATAGTTAAGTGAAAGTTCTGGACAGGAGAAACTAAGGGAAGATGCCTTATAGTTATAACCCCATTTAAGTTATAATGCCACTCCATTTAAGGAAATAGTGAAATCTGGGTGCATGTATTATATCTGTATTTTTATAAGCTCTGCTTAGGTCGACAGTGGAGGAGACTGTAATAGCATTTAAAGAAGACTTTTTTTTCCTTTCTGATAGTTCTTACTGCTACAACAGCCTTTTCTGCAGACTAAGTGCTTGGATATAAATTTATTCCACCTGCATATCCCAATGACTGCATGTCCCAGTTTGGGATTCAGCACTGGGCAAGGCTGAGGTGATGCAACCAGCAGCCTGGTGCGGTGGAAGAGGCTGAATTCATCAGTGTCTCCAGCAGCTGCAGTGGGTAGAGAGATTCCCTCTCCCTGATCTATAACCTTGTCCCTGTTCTGCACTGGTGCCTGTGGGCTGGACCCCCCCACTCGTGCCCCTCCTTCCACCTCCAGCCATCGTGGCAAAGGTGCCAGGCTGACTCACAGCTGCATTTCTTTGGTTCAGAGCTCTGGGTTTTAGCTGGGCTTCTGTAAACACCTCTCTGGTTACGGTGGTATTAAGAATCACATTCTTGGGAGCCTTGCACAAACTCAGAGATGTCTTAAATCTGTCTATGCCCTCGTGGTCTCCATGTGCTGCTGCAGGGAGCTTCTAAATTACTGCAGACAACGGTACTTTACCAGGGGGGAAGGCCTTATGCCTCTTTTTACACATAAGAAATCAGTCAAATAGGTAATTTTAGAAAGGTTAGGAAAATAACCATGTTATACATCACAGTTTGGTCCTACTAAGTATGTGGCTTGTTTTGCTATGATCTCAGGAACATCTGTTCCTTTTTTTAATGTGGAGTTCTTGTCATCTCCTTCCCTTTCTTTTATTTCTTCAAGACTAAAACGTTACCATGTAGAAGGAGCAAAACAGGCACATCATCCAGCAAAGTCTTGGGAGGTGTCTGAGAATGTAGACAGTGAGAAAAAAGGTTAATTATTACTCTGGAATGATGGTTTGAGAAATTGCTGTAAAAAAAATTCCCCCCTCCAGGCCAAAAAGTGACAAACCATCCCAGAAAGTAAAGGGTTGGTCTGGCTGTTTCTACCTTGCAGACCTGGGCTACAAACTAGGGATGATGTGGGTGAAAAGGCAGGTATTTCACCCCAAATTGTGGGCTCTGAAGTCCATGTTCCTGCAGTGCAGGAGGCAGAGGAAGATGAGGGAGCCTTCATCTCCCTCCTTTTGTCCTCTTCCCTTGTTTCTCTGGGTACCAGTGGATGGAGAACTCGAACACACCCGAGTTCAGTTTGGAAAAGTTCAAGCAGGGTCCAGAAAATGATGAATACAGTTTTGAGCTGGCAGGTTTATTTGCCAGGTGATGAACTACTGGTTGGGTATTTCAGCTCGAAGGGCTGAAAAAACGGACTGTCGGGGGTTTTCTCCCTGGATTTCCAATTACTTTATAGAGAGTCTGTGTCCAGGACACATGGAATAACTTATTTAATTGAAAATAAATCTACCAAGCCCCACACTTTGACCATGTGAAGTGGTCCTTCTCTTGTGGCTCCTTTCTCGGTGGAAAAATCCATCTGGGGAAGTGCTTCTGCAGCCCGAAAGCATTAATTTTGAGGAGAGGAAAAAAAAAAAGGAAAAAAAGCAATAAATGGAGGTAAATCGTGGCCAGAAGTGAAATGTAGCATATGATCTGCTCTCATGCAGCATGAAGGGAGGCAGCTGGAGACTCCTTGGGATGAGCTGCTTCCCAGCACCTGGAATTCCTGCTGCTGTCACCGGGCCAGCCCCTGACCCGGCAAAATCCACGCTCCAAAAATTCCTGCAGGTCCCCCTGGAGCTCACGTGCATGGGGGATTTGGGGATCCAGACCCTTGGAAAGAGGTCATGGAAAGGCTGTCAGGCCCAGCTAAGCATTTCCCGTCCATCTGCCCTTGGCTACTGATGTCGAGAATGGTAAATATTTTGCTGTCCTTATTTATTCTCCTTTCTTTTAGCAATTATTCATGTGCCCATAGTATAGATATAAAGGCCATTTTCAGGGATGTGGCTGAAAGAAAGGAGAAAAAAAAAAGTTGTTTTTTTATTTCTGTTGGATTTATGCTGTAACTTTACAGTTGGTGAAGGAAAGAGTAGCTCAGGGAGCTCTGCAATTTATCAAAAAGATGCACTTCATGGCCAAATTATCTCTGCAAAGCAACTAATTATTGCAAAAATAGACTTTTCCCTCCAAAGGAACGTGCTCAGCAGTCAAATAACTCAAAGACATTCCAGACCAAGTGACTGATAACCAAGCACTCCCTTCTCCCATTTACTGGAACCCCAACTCCCTCATGTTCTCTCTTGTTTACCACAAAAATTCACATCTTCGTCCAAAATGACTCTTCCCTGAACTGTGTCATTTTTATTGTTGCTCTCCTAAGACTCCAAGCTCAGGTGTCTGAAGCAGGGCCCTCCAAAGGGATCTGGTCTGGAGGGCTTTCTGCTCCCCCCTCTTTTAAGGTACTTTCCTCTCCACGTTAAAGATGTAATTAATTACAGCATTGATTTTTGCTTTTGTTCAGCATTAAAAAAAAAAAAAAAAGAAAAAATCTTTAATAAAATCACAGTGCAATTGAAGTTCATTCTAATCTGGCCATAAAGTTTTACGAGGAGTGTAAATCAAAGGGAGGAGTGGCAGCTAATGCTCTGGAACAGTTGGGCCCTGTTCAAGCTCCCTCAGTAGAGTTAAAGTCCTTCAGGAGCAATTAGCCTAACGAGCTGTTTGCTCCACTTATAAATAACATCACTGATGGAGACATCTGGAGGTGTCTGCTCTGTGCACAAGAGACTTTCCAAATATGCTGAGTGGTCAAAGACCTTTTTTCTTTTTCCTGAGTCCTCAGAACGGGGGTGGAGGTGCAGGTCTGACATGGCCCAGCAGCTCTGCTCGTGCATTTGTCATGTTTTCCAGGGAGGATGGAGAAGGGAAAGTAGGAGTGCTGTGATCAGCTGGAGTGTCCTCGTGCCGTCCTGGTGGTTGAGCTTGGGACAGCCTGTCCTAAGTGCTAACCCCAAAGGCTTTGGTCAAAGTAGCCTGAAAATGACCCTGGGCACAAAAAATCTGGGAATGGGTCAAGGCTGAGGTCCTTGCCACAACCCCTGGGACCTCTGAGGCTGGAGAGGCTGCTGTAGCTGTTAGAAATGGATTTGCAGAAGGAGATCCATTAGATGATGGATCCCAATTTCTTCCTTCTGCAAAACAGCCCAAATGATGCCCATTTGATACCTCTGGATTAACCTTCTTTAACCTTTAAACCTCCCCTTTGGATGAAGCACAGGAAATTCCACTGTGTGTTGCTTTTGCTGCCAGCCCTGAATGTCCTTGGAGCAAAGGGCTGGATAATTGGTTGATAAAGAATGAAAAAAATTAATTACAGGGATGAGGAGTGGGAAAGGCTCTGTGGTTACACAATGTGCTGGGCTGCTGGTTGTCTTTACTAAAGCATCCAGATCTGTGTTTCCTTTCCCAGTCTTGTTCCTGCTGTTATTCCAGAGCCTGTAGGCTTCTACCCCGTGTTTATAAGCTGATAAAACCATAATGCCAGGAATGTTTTCCTTCCTCTATTAGGTTAACAAAAATAAGTGACTTTTCAGATATAGCTTTGCTTTCCATACTCTCCACACCAAAACAATAGTTGTGAATAAATGTCAAAATTCAGGGGGAGGTGAGAAAATAAGAGTCTCTTGGCCTAAATGCTGCTGGAAGGTGTGTCTGTGCATCTCTGGGTGATGAGGAATGCTCTGCTCTCCTGCCACACTGTACACTGGTATTGCCCCAGTGTTTTGCTGGGCTGGCACACCTCGGGGGTGACAGCAGGGGTGACAGCAGGGGTGACAGCAGGGGTGACATCGTGTTCAGCCCAAATATCTAAGAGGAAACACCACCAGACACCACCGAGCCCTCCGTTGAGCAATTCATAACTGCACATGTCAGGGCAGCTCTCTGATGACATGGGGTTTGACTCCTGGCGAGGCAGAGCAGCCACCCAAAATGCTTTTCATACTGAAGGGGGAGTGTTTGAACTGTTCTCTCCTGAGATTTTCCCAAAGCCATAAATATGCTCCTCTTGATCCGCTGTGTACTCAGAGAACCCGTGAGCTGTGCGAGGCTTTGAGAACAAACACCGACACAGGGAAGTTCTGGGGCTGGGGAAGAGCCCTGAGCCATCAGAGCCAATTCCACTGACCTCCCCAAATGCATAAAGCATTTCATCCAGGGAGATCAAAGTGCCTTTCCTGGGAAGGAAGAGCTATGGCCTGTCTTTTACCCACGGGAAAGCTCCGGGGAAGGAGCTGTCTGGTTGATTCCATAGCAGCATTCTTGGAATGTTAACCCGGGAGTTTCTCTTCATCTCGGCCTCCCGGGACTCTGCCCAGACCTACAGCAGCCTTTGTGCTTTTTGGGGTGGCACGCAGAGCAGGCAAGATGAAAAAGGAGGGGGAAAATCTGTGAAGAAAAGCCCCCAAAAGTGGTGAAACCTGTAAATGGAACCTTTCAGCACCCGCTGTAGATACCTGGTGGGTGGTGCCCCCAGTAAAATGATTAAAGCTGTGCTTGCAAAGACTGATGAAGTATTTTTGAGGAAATTGTTCTTCATGTTGGAAATCGTGCTGGACTATGAGGAATCCTCAGTTTTAGGGCACGTTATGAATATGCCATGATGATAATATCAAGGTTTTGACCTCAAATCTCTGCTAGACCTTGGGTTTGATGGTGAGGACTGTTCTGCTCGAGCAGCACAGTTGGCATTGTCTGGATGCTTAGTGAAGCACCATGTTCCCAGATAATCTGATGTTCTAAGAGTGATAGAAAAGCACTGAAATGAGAGATGATTAACTCAGCTATCCCTCACCTTAATGAACTGTGGATGAATTGTTCCTTAAACATTATTTCCATTTGTCTTGGAGTTGACAGGACCGTAGTGGCAAAGCATGGAAAAGCATCACAGAATGGCTGAAGCTGGAAGGGACCTTAAACACCACCCTGTCCCAACTCCCTGCCATGGGTGGGACATCTTCCACTAGAGATCCAGCTCCACACACAAGCAGGAATGGAGTGATGCTCTCAAGGAGACTCAGGATCTGCATTCACACATGATTTCCAACCCATGGACCAGCCAGTGCTGATATAACCAGAATAGTAAAAGTTTCAGCCATGGGAAGTGCTTGTGGAGTTTGGCTTCAGCTGTATCCTGACCTTGGCTCACACCAAGCCCTTCAAAGGCTCATGTAACATTTGGGACATTCTGGAGAAGCTCTGCTGCTGCTTGGGGCTCTTCTGTAACCGCCATAAATTGGGTAATGAAGACCCATTTCTAACCAGCTCTTTCTCCCTCAGGCTTTCTGAGCTGCATTGGTGAGCTGTGATTCTGCACCCTGTTTTACATGGACTTGATCAAATATGAAATCATGACATGGAGATTCTTTACTGCCTTGATCTTATTTAAATCCTCCCTCCCTCCCGCCAGACATCTGAATTAAATGCTGTTTGTGAGCATTGTTTACAATAATTCATGGAAAATATATAATTGATGGCATTCTTTTAGTTCACACTGGCTGAGGAGGGAGGACCTGAGTGGCTTTGTGCGGGTCCCAGGAGAAGGAGAAAGCACCTGGATGGGTTCAGTGCCTTCCACGTGAGCTGACACAGCATGGTCATCCTGGTGGAAAGCTCCTGTGGATCTCTGAAGGGAGGCAATTCCAGAAGAAAGCATCACCCTGTCCATCTCTTTGCTCCCCCCAGAATGCTGCAATTCCAGAGGAAAGCATCATCTCTGATCCCTCCTGAATGCTGCAATTCCAGAGGAAAGCATCATCTCTGATCCCTCCTGAATGCTGCAGTTCCAGAGGAAAGCATCATCTCTGATCCCTCCAGAATGCTGCAATTCCAGAGGAAAGCATCATCTCTGATCCCTCCTGAATGCTGCAGTTCCAGAGGAAAGCATCATCTCTGATCCCTCCTGAATGCTGCAGTTCCAGAGGAAAGCATCATCTCTGATCCCTCCAGAATGCTGCAATTCCAGGGGAAAGCATCATCTCTTTGCTCCCTCTTGAATGCTGCTTTCTCCTTCCATGGGCTGGGGATGGTTTTGCTGTCTCTCCTCTTTCAGTCTGCTGGGACTTGCACTCCCAATTTGTCTTCTCCAATGACTCCAGAGGGTGTTTCCGGGAGGGATTTGTCTCTTGAATTTGTTTCCCCTGTCTGATTCACAGCCCCCAAGTCTGTTTGATGTCCCAGGGCCAGCCTTTCCAGCAGCTCCCTGGGGCTCCATGAAAGGGGAGTAAGGAAGAAGAGTTCACATGTGCTACACAGAAAGCTCCATATTTTAAAGGGTATCCTGTATCCCCGCTGGAATGTTTTTAATGGGCCACAAATCAGAAGGAAAAGGAATAAAAACCAAAACAAAACCAAATAAAAAGGGTTGAACAGCCCCCCCCCCTTGAGGCATTCATTGTTCAAAGCCCAGATCCCCGGGATTGCAGGGTCCAGGGAGGAAGTGTGTCCTGAGATCCCACTCAGGACCCCACTCTGCCAGGGGGTCCTGCTCTCAGGTACACACCGTTCATCCTTCAGGGATCTCTTCCCGTTTTTGGTAAGGGAAGCAGAAAGATTTCCAAGGAACAGGATGCCAAGGTATTAGCTATGGAGATTTATGCCCTGCCAACAGGATTTGGGCAGGTGTGTGTTAGGAGAGGTAAGGAGAGGCAAAGGCTTGTTTTATTCCTCTTTAAAACTCCTGGAGCAGAATCCTGCTCTCCTTGTGGAGACTTCACAACCACCAAGGCTGACCGAGCCAGAAGTGAGAGCTGGGATTTTCAAAAGGGGTAAAACCAGCATTAACTCAGAGTGTTCCAGCTCCTGCCCTCCCTTCAGGTCCCCCACTTGCTCCCTCTGTGATTCCCACTCACTGTCACAGGGAGAAGAAGAGCTCCAAAAATCAAGCCCTCTGTCTCTAAGTCACCTGTGTCTTCTGCTTTGATCTTTGGTCACAGGGCAATAAGGGGAACCCCCAGGTGCTGAAAATGCTCCAGCTCTTCAGCAAGGAGATGTATTTTATGGCAATGATAGGTGGAGACTGGATTTCATCTTACCTGGACTCAGAAGGGCAGTTACTGAGGCCAAAGGAACAATATCCCACAAGAACTAGATGATGGGACAAGCCAACAATTAGCAACTTACTGGTTAGAGAAAAAAAAAGAAACATAATCATGTGAAATTGTGCAAATAAATTCTCCAGATCTTTCTCCAAATGTGTCCATGATCACCCATAAATACCTCCAGGCAAGTTTTGTTTTACAGAGACTTCTTGGAATGGGATTTACATACAAAAGTGTTCGTGCTGTAAACATTTGGCAATTCTACTGGCCCTTGGTCAGTAACTGACTAAAGCAGAAATTGTTGTTAATTATGCCACCAAAACGTCAGTTTGTTTGATTTCCCAATGTTCTGAGTACAACTGCACTTTCTCTAATTATTCTGTCACAGTTTATCACTCCCTCCAGCTCCCTGACAGGAAGGGGGACCCAAGTGGGGGTCGATCTCATCTCACAGGTAACAGGTGACAGGACACGATGGAACAGCCTCAAGTTGCACCAGAGGAGGTTTAATTGGATATTGGGAAAATTCCTTCAGCAAAAGGATTGCCAAGAATTGGGAGGGGCTGCCCGGGGCAGTGGTGGAGTCCCCATCCCTGGAAGGGTTTAAAAGCCTTGTAGATGTGGCATCTGGGGACATGGCCAGTGGTGGCCTTGGCAGTGCTGGGGAACAGTTGGACTCGATGGAATGAGAGGGCTTTTCCAAGCTAAAAATTCCCACGGATCTGTGATTTGTAAGGAGGCAAAACCTAATATTCATGTTTCAATAGCAAAGTTGTGCAAACCCTTAAGAAATTTGCAATCCAGAAAGACCAACAGCTTGCAGGGAATTCCCACCATTTCAGCAGAGGAATTGCTGAAGTCGCCTCTCATTTCTGGGGGAGCAGCATTTGCAAATATCCAGCACATAGCAGAGCCCTTCAGCTAAATAAATCCCTGACAAAAGGACACCCCTTTCCCCATCCTGCAGGTCCCCCACTGACTGTGTGGTAGTGGACAATGTGCTTTCACAGGGAACAATTCTTTTTCCCAGTGGGATAAGCAAGCAATAGGATCACAGGACCAAGCAATCTGCAAGGTTGCTCTTTCCCATGGCTAATGTGAGTTTTCCCTGCCCAGGCAGTGCAATCCCTTCCTGCCACAAATCACCTCTTTCCTCCTTTGGAGATATTTTCCCACTCGTCCTGCAGATGCCTCCTTCTCCTCCCCCTCCTCCTCCTTCTCCACCACCTCCTCCACCACCACCTCCTCCTCCTCCTCCTCCTCCTCCTCCTGGCTGAGGAAGGCCCAAGTCTGCCCAAGCCAGAGGGGTCCCACATGGGAATCCCCATGAGCTGGTGAAGGGCCGTGAACATCCAAACATCTGTCTCCTTTCAAAGCCGAACAGGAACTCATGGAAACATCCTGTGATTATCAGGCCTCCAGAGACCTCTCGTGGACAAACACATTCGTTTCCTTCATGTTACGTGTTTGTTTCGGAGATAGGTTGTGTTTGTTTACAATTAATATAATTTTTAATAATTCAAATATATTATTTTTGTCTATCATATGAAGCAAAGGTGGATTCTGGTCCTATGGTGCCGATCAAGCAAATAACATCTTGAATATTATTTATCCACTTTCTCACTTTGCCTTGTTCCTAAATGAATGTTTTGGTTGTGACTTTGGCATTCCTGAGTGGTGCAGGGCAGAGAAAACCACTCCAGTTCCCACCACTGCCATGCTGCTCTTTGACCAAAATGGGTTTGTTTTTCCTCAGTGTTTTACCTGCTCAGACAATGTTGATGCTACAGAGGGAAGAATTAAAACAGCCACACCAAATTTCATTCCTATGTGTTTAGCGTTGCCCGTAAATTATTTGGAATGTGGTACTTTTTTCCCCTCTGAAAAACCTTTTGAGATTCATCAATTTTATGAACCCTTTTCCCCCTTATTTTTTCATTGACCTTTTTTTTTTTTTTTTATCCCAAAGCAGAACATTTCCATCAACCAGAGAGAAATCTGGGGCTTCCTGAGCATTTCTGGGCCTGGCAGGGGGTGTTCAGTGGTTGAAAAGCACCACTCTGAAAAAAAAGAAATAAATCAGTGGGTGAATTTTTATTTACTGATGAAAAAAACCTTCATTTTCTTTTTTATTTTTCCCTGAGAAATGTGTCAACCTGGTTGGGCCAGGGAGGTGAGTCCTGTGAGTGTCACACCAAACCCTCACGTCCGTGCAAAGATAAACTGCTTTTTCTACAGAGATTATTTGATTTTTTCCACGATCCACCTCATTTTCCATTTCCATCCTTCCCTCATTTGGTGAATTATGGGCGACTCTGAGGTTTTCACTCAGCTCAGGAGAAATGGCTGCTTTCTTCACCACCCTGGCTTTGCATGAAAGTGCCATAAAATTAAAGGCAGCCAAGGATTTTTATATTAAGGAGATATAATTAAAGAGTCCTCAGTGCTTATCTCCGGCCCCCTCGAGCAGCCCACTGTGTGCAAGGCAAAGGCAAGGTAATTTTTCTTTTTAATATTGCAATAACTCTGAGCTACTTGAAGAGAAAACCCACTGACAATTCTGGACAGAAAGCTACAGTTCAAAAATAAATTAAAATCTTGGCGAGAAGCTCTTGATTTCACAGGGAAATTTCAGCCTGCTGAAAACCAAACGGTATTTCAGCTGAAAATACTTTGATTTTTTTTTTTTCAGGGAAAAAAATTCCCTTTAATTCTTTTTCTGCCCTTTCTTTGGAAGGGAAAAGAGCAGCAATATTTTCTCCTTGTTCTTCGTGGCTTTGGTTGTAGGGGCAAAGCTGTAACGGGGGAACTGGCAAGAGGGAGATAAAGCTTTTTGGGCTGAGTGAGCTTTTCTTTTCCCAAACTCTGTTAGGAACACTTTCGATGCTGTGCCCTAAGTGGGTTTGAAGTGGAGTTTTAAGTAGATTTTAGAGAAAAACACACTTCTCCTCAGCTCCTCTCCCTGCCTTATTTCAACACTGCTTTTTCATTGATTCTGACCCTTCTGGTGTCTGTAAAGCGCCACGTTCTCCCACTGAAGGTATTTTTCAGACATGAAGGAATCCTGGAGCAATGTGGCAGCAATTTTTAATTTCCTTTCCCCCTCCCCAGTTTCTTTTCCCCAAACCCCTGGGTTTCAGCTGCCTCCAGGCCAGATGGGGACCTGGCATCCCAAACTCCTGCCCCCTTTTGCTCTCTATCATTACCCAAAGCTGCTCGTTTCACTTGGACAAACCACCAAGAGCTTTGAGTCTGGATGTTATTTTTCGTGGGACACCTTATCAGCCAATTAGTGTTTTAATTTAAATGTACAAGTGCCTATCTCTCCCTTCACAGTTACTCTGCCTGATACCAAACAATTGCTTGGTCCCAGGCTCCACGACCCAATGTTATCACCACTCCTGAAGTATCTTATTTGCTTTGTGATAGGGACGTTGAGGGTATTTTTAAGTTCTATTTTCTCGGTGTGCACTTTCATGTGCCACGCAAAGCAGGGTGATCTCAGCAGGCTATTTTCCTGTTGTTAAAGCCCTGGCCCCCTAATCTGGAGGAAACAAACCCAGCTCCTCTTATTTTCAAACAGATAAGATTTGCGAGGTTATTAATCACGGGTCCAAATGGCTGCACTGGGAATTGGGAATGATCTGCAGTTTTATATAAAACCTGTCAACATTTATTACCGAGACGGACCATCCGTCCAGGGGGAGCCTTAGAAAGCCATTCTGTGTCTGGGGGATGATAAAGGGCCATTTAAGTGCACAAACAGCTATGACATCATGGTGAACTTCCAGGTTCTTTCATCTGCCCTTCCATGATACCCGTGCTTTTTGGCTTTTGCCCCGAGCTGTGATTTTGGAGGGGGGAACTCTTTCTCCTCCCATGTATCACTTCATCTGGTTCACTTTTTTTGTTTCCTTTCCTAGAACAAATCACTTTTGTTGGGTTTGTTTTTCTCAGAGATCTTCAAGGCTGGATTCAGAGGATTAGCTCCTGGGCAGGTGTAAATCAACAGCAAGTTGGCTTCCCTTGGTCAAGGGTTTAATCTTGGGGGGTCTGTACTCTGGAAAGCATGAAAGTGTCTCCTCCTTCATTTAAACAGATCCTGGCAGTGCTGACCTCATGGAGAGAAGATAATTTTCAAATTTCTTTATTTTCTTTCTCAGCCTCTCTCCTCAGACATTAAAACCTCTTTCATAGGTGACTGATATGCAGGGCTACACAACCCCCCAACAATTAGTGCCACAGATGGCTAAAAAAGGAGATTCATTTCCTTTTGCTGTAGCTGCCACGGGGACTGTGAGAGCCCAACAGTCTTTAGGTGGAAGAGCTTCCAGTGTGAGGTGTAACATCCCCCTTGCTTTTGATGCCTTAAGGTTCGGTGTGTATTTTGTAGATCTTTACAGTTTTAGAATGATAGGCTTTCTTGCTCACATATTAAGTGGTTAAAAACCTCACAAAAACACCCCATCAAAATCTCCCCGTGACCATTTGGTGCTGAAATAAACTGCCAACTTTGCTTGAAGATAATAGGATATATATAAATACACACACACACACATGTATATAATAAATACAGAGAGAGCTGCAGTTGTACTTTGCAGAAACTCTTGATAGAATCATAGAATGGATTGGGTTGGAAAAGACCTCTGAGGTCATCGAGTCCAACCCTTGATCCAACTCCAGTCCCTTTCCCAGATCATGGCACTGAGTACCACGGCCAATCTCAGTTTCAAAACCTTCAGGGACGGTGAATCCCCCCCCCTCTCTGGGCAGGCCGTTCCAATGCCTGGTCACTCTCTCTGCAAAGAATTTCTTTCTAATCTCCAACCTCACTTTCCCCTGGCAGAGCTTCAACCCTGCCCCCTTGTCCTATTGCTGCTGCCTGGGAGAAGAGCCCAACCCCACCTGGCCGTGACCTCCCTTCAGGGAGTTGTAGAGAGTGACGGGGTCACCTCTGAGCCTTCTCTTCTCCAGACTGAACCCCCTCAGCTCCCTCAGCCTCTCCCCACAGCTCTTGTGCTCCAGTCCCTTCCCCAGCCTCATTGCTCTTCTCTGCACCTGCTCCAGCCCCTCAAGATCTTCCCTGAGCTGAGGGGCCAGAACTGGACACGACACTCGAGGTGTGGCCTCAACCAAGGCAGAGTCCAGGGGAAGGATCACTGCTCTGCCCCTGCTGGCCACTCTATTCCTGATCCAGGCCAAGATCCCATTGGCCTTCTTGGCCACCTGATGGGCAGGGACCCCTTGCCTGGACACCAGGGTGCAGTTCCAGCCACTGTGGGACACCTGGTTCACTGCCAAGGACCGTGCTGGAGGAGCTGGTGATAAGATCACAGCATGTAATAAACCTCTCAAGCCCCTTCCAAGGGATGAAAGATGGGAAGCAGAGTGTTTCAAGTGCAGCCAGATTGCTGTCCTAGGCTGGGGAGAAGAAAGGGGAGAGCAATGAAATTGGGATTTGGAGAAGCGGTCTCTGAACCGTGGAAATTGCATTTGGCACTGAGAAATTAGACTGTGGAGACAAAGGAAGAAAGATTTTTGCAACTGGCGGTGCTGCAGCCTCGAAGTGGCATCCCTGGGACTGTGGGTACCAAAGGGCAAAGGTGTGTCAGAAGTGGAGTGGAGAAAGTGAGGTAAGACCTGCAGAATGGCAGAGGTTTCTCTCCTCCCTTCACCCCAGGAGGAGAAAGTGCAGGAAGGTCACTGGAGAACCGAGGGATTTTCCCTCGTGTGCACCAAGAGGTTGTTGTTAGAGCAGAGAGAGGAGCAGGGAGTCTCACAGCAAAGGTGTCAGGGTGCTTTTCTGCAAGTCACAAAGGAAAAGTGAATACAGATTTTTTTTAAAAACCTTCTAGCTAAAAAAAAATAGTGTCTGAGCACTGACCATTCTTCCCTTACACGTGTATTTATTAAACACTGTTTCAGTTGCTGCTTGGAGCTCCTGCACTCCACTGCCACCATCAACAGGTCCTGCGGCACTCTAAGTAGAACCTTCTTCAGGAATCATCCTGCATCGTCCTTCAGAGCAAAGGACAGCCATCATTTTCCATTTTTCCTGGATAAAACAAACTGAGCCTGATGAGCTGCTGGAAAGCAGGAAATGTAGTCCCTAGATTGACTCCAACCTGGCAGAAAATACCCCCAGTCTTTCCAAATCTTAAATGGCAATATAAGGAGAAGGAAGAGGATGTTAATGGGATCTCCCCAGAGCATTCCTCTGTTTTCCAAGACTTGGATGCTCAAGACCTCCAAGATCACACTGAGAAATCCTTGGGACGTGATCCTGGTGTAGATGGCTGGAACTGTGGCAGCTTTGAGTGGTCATTATTAAGCTCCAAAATACCTCCCCCACCTTTCTGAGGGGCTGGAGAGCCTGCTCTGAGTTTGCCCCACAACAGGTTAAGTGTGGGTGACCTCCGGGTGTAAAACACTCGTGTAAAACCTGCCAGCAGAGTGGAGATCCAGTGCAGAAAACCCTCCCTGCAGCATCAGCTGAGTTCTTCCTGTCCTTAAATGAGTTCTCTTGCTGATATTTGGATTTTTTCATGAGCTGCCTGCTCGTGAAGTCCCTGATCATCATAAGTATCTGACCTGTCTGTAATTGCGGGTGGCATTTCTTGGGAATAGGAATGATTTGCATGAATAAAGCATCTTCTAATGGGTTTTATCAAAATCCACACACTGTGTGTCAAGGGAAAAGCATCTGTGTGGGAAGAGACATTTTGTTGAGGCTTTCTCTGTTGGTATTTTAGTCTTTCTGTAGGTATTTCCCCCTGAAACGTGCAGATCACTTTGAATTTCACTATCATTTTATTACAAAAGGCGATTTGAGAACTGGCTGAGGCTGATGCTGTAAAAAGCTCCACTCTTTGTGAGGGAAACCTCCATTGTTTATGCAATTCTAAACTCTCCCTTTTAAAATAAAATTTACAGCCTCCTGAAATGGCCCACACAGACCTCCCAGGCTTTGAGTTCCCACAGAGTTTTGAAATGCACATTGACCCCCAGACTGAGATAATTCCACCTCATGGGGGGTGTTAAAGCCCCTGACACTGCCAGTTGTCTTCATGCTTGGAAGAAATTCATGCACCAACTACCCCCTTTTCCTGCCAGGCTGTTTCCTTGGCACTTCTCTTAGGGATTCCTCTCCATGCCATGAATCCACTCCTTCATTTGTCACAGCAATTCTTCAAGTCAGATTTGTCTCACAGAAGAAAACGAGGGCTACAAAATGCTCAGCCTGTGGGGAGGTTTTTGGGGGTTCATGCACAACACTGGGCACCCTGTGGGGGCTGTGCATGGGTTGTAGCAATGAGGAAAAGCTGGTGAGGAGAGCTGGGATGTGTTGGAGGTTCAGGCAGCGCGTGGAAAACAGCCTCCAGATCTGCTGAGACATCTAGGAGGACATCTGACAGCAGCAGCTTGGTGCACCTCCAAGTCTTTGTCTTGGCTTAGGGAAGATGCCATGGTTGGTTGTCCAACCCGCCCCCCGGGTTAAACACTGTCTGTCCAACTGCAAAACCATCATGGAGATGGGACAATGCAGTGTTTCTGGGGAGCAAACTCAGCCGTGGTGGAACCTGGTCCGTGTCCCAAATGGAGCTCCCAGCCAGCACACCTGGAGCATCATCTCTTCTCGCTTGGTTTTGTGAAACCCATTTCTCCTCCCCACAAACCCTCCACCTCCTTTCCAGATGGGAATCACGTCCCTGTGCCAGCACAGGATGGTCCAGATGTGCCTCCCCCTTGTGGGATCCTCTGCGCCCAGACCCTGATGGTAAGAACTGAGGAATGTGCTCCTGAAGACCACCCAGAGACTGGATTTTCACAAGGTCACAATCGTGTGCCCCGAGGGGCATGAGGTGTTTACCCTGCACACAGCCCAGGCTTTGCTTCTCTTCTCGGGGCTCTCACTGGGGCTTTGCTTCCAGAAGGCAAATGTTCAAGTGCACTGGAGCAACTTCCAGTTTGGCCAACCGTGGTGATGTGTTCAGCTCCACCGAAAGACTCGTGATGGGCTCACTCCCAAAAAATGACGTTGAAGAGGGAGGAGTTCACGCAGGTAAATTATCTCCAGCATAGACAGGTCGCCTCCCTTGGAGAAGTCAGAGCTCGGCGAGCTTCTGAGCTGCATCCTGACTCCAGAAGGGCAGCGAAAGCTGCTTTTTAGCCCCTGACAACCAGCGCCGAGGGGTGGCATCGTCTGCCATCGTGTGCCGGAGCTGCCGGCAGCACCACAAGGCGCTGCTGCCCCCGCAGGAGATGCTGCTGAATCTGCAGGAGATGCTGAATCTGCAGGAGATCCTGAATCTGTAGGAGATGCTGAATCTGCAGGAGATGCTGCTGAATCTGCAGGAGATGCTGCTGAATCTGCAGGAGATGCTGAGTCGTGTTGGGCAGGCGGGCCCGGGGGTTTGTTTCTCCAGGTGGCTGTGGAAGAGGAAGGGTCTGCAGGGTGTGATGAACGCAGAGATGTTCCCATCAGGTTCTCACAGGTAAAACTCCCCTGGCGGCCGCCGAGGAGTCTAAGGGAGGATTTAAACACCTAAACACGGATAATGATTCGCAGCCAACACGCTGATCTGTCAATAGCGACTCTCAAAGAGAAAGTGTTGAGAGGAAAATCGAGCGACAAGCAGCAAAAAGAAGAGGCGTGGGATGGGAGAAGCAACAGCCCGCACTTTCTGGCCTTGGCAGGAGGGATTTCTCGGGCTCATTGACCCACAAAGCAGCACCGTGTGCGGTGCCCTGGTGGGTTTGGAGACATCTCTGAAGGAGGTTCGGGGCAGCGGCACGTGGCACACACACAGAAGCAAATTAATAAGTAAATAAAAACTCAAAATACAAGGAAAAAAACCCCGCACACAAAAATGCAAAAGCGAGAGATAAGTACGGAATGCAAAAAATCACAAAGGTCAAAAATAATGTACAAAAACGCTAAAGAAGGTGCAAAATAAAGATAAATAAATAAATAAATCCAGCGAACTTGAACATTTGTCACCTTCCACAAGAATTTCCCCAACTGCCTCAGTCCGTGGTGACTTTTGTTTGGACCATGAGCTCAAAGAAACCTGATGCCTTGTGAATGCTCCAAAGGGCGTGTTCTGCTCTCCAGGGTTACTCTGGTTCTTTTCTTCTTTTTTTATTTTTATTTTTTTCCTCCCTTTGTAGGGAATTTTCCTCTCTCTCTGGGAACTAATTATTTCAGTGTCTACTGCTCACTTACCAGAGGTCACCCAAACTATATTTTCGCAGCCTCTTTTCAGAATTTTAGCCGAATTTTTGAAGTCCAAAAAAAGAGAGAGATATAACCAGCATTTCATCTCTCTTGCTTTTCAACTGATCAGTGGTGAGGAAAGGGAAGAGCAGTGGAAATCTGTTTTCCTCTCGGTTCGGGCAACTTTGAAGAGCTCTGCTAAAAGCTGAGTTCTTTAATAATGTTTTCAGCTACACTCCATCAAATCTCGTGGTTAAACAGGGGAACAGCCAGACCTTTGAACTCTTCTCGTGGCTCCTCATCACTCACTTCTGCACGGGATCTCTCAGAACAATGATCCTGAAGAGAAAGGCAGGAGACTTCACACGTGAGCGGCGCTCCCTGCCAGACCTCAGCTGATCTCCAGAAACCTGGAAACGATCCGACATCCAGGCAGAGCCACGGGTTTTATTTTCATTAATACCTTAGCTGGGTGTAAACCCTGAAGAGCTCCTTTGGCTTAGACCTCTGCGGAGGATGTGATACAGATGGAACCTCCTTATGTGTTGAAAGAGACCCTGTGAACCAAAACCTGCGGGTTTCATGTGAAAAAAAATGAGAATTATCCTCAGAGTAATTTATCTCTCCCCGCAGTGAAAGTGCTGCTGGGATTTGGTTACTTTGAAGTCTGAATTAAGAGAGGAGTGGGAGGTCCGTATCTGGGGGAAGACACTGATCCAAAGAGTGGTCTCTGCTGGGCTAAGAACAAAAATCCAAGGGGTGGGCAGGAAGAAACAGCTCTTTTTGGACATGGGACGCACGGGGTGGTCACCAGACCTCCCATCTTCCTGTGCCAGCTTAGCATGACACCCCTGTGAGCCTTCCTGGGCCAAGGCAGCCCAAAATCTTACGAAATGGGTGAGCCTTTAGCAGAGTTTACAACCCTCGAGCAGATTTTGGGAGGTGTGAGGTCCCTTCTGGGCAGGTGGGAGCTGGAGGGTGGGCACAGCCGCAAAGGATGGAAGGGCAGGTGGTGGCTGAGCGTTTCAGGTGCGCTTGTTTGGTGGAGGGTGGGAGACTTTCTCTCCCTGTTTAACACGAGATAATCACGTCTTGTGGGCCACAGACTGGGAAGGCAGCAGAATTTCCTCTTGCAGAAGAAAAACCCTTTCTGTAACCTCAGCAACCACCCCCGCCAGCAGCGTTGCTCGACCGGGCGCTGGGGATGCTGCCCATGAAACAGCAATTAGCGCCTGTCGCATGCAGAGCCCTCCCTCTCTCCCAGACGGTTTGTTATTAAGATATTTAGGGTTAACGTGAATTCCCCCTGCCATAAATCAGCAGCCTTTCTACCTGCAAAGAAGTTACAGCAATCACCGCTCCCGGTGGGAAAGAAAGATCGGAACAAATTCTCGTCATGGTGAAAACAAGGAGAGAGGGGAAAACGCCAGCGCCGGGGACTGAGAGGGGGCTGAAATCCAGCACGACCCCTGCGAGGAGGATGCTGAGGGGAAAGTCACCCCGATTCATTTGGCACTCGGGGAACTCCTGGACAAAGAGCCAAAGCTTGTTGGAATTTCATGGGTGGGAGGATGGAGGAGGAGGGATGTGGAGCCTGGCAGGGATGTGGAGCAGAGCAGGGATGGGGAGCTGAGATGGGATGTGGAACAGAGCAGGGATATGGAACTGAGCAGGGATGTTGGAGCCTGGCAGGGACGTGGAGCAGAGCAGAGCAGGGATATGGAGCCTGGCAGGGATGTGGAGCCTGTCAGGGATGTTTGAGCCTGGCAGGGATGTGGAGCAGAGCAGGGATGTTTGAGCCAGGCAGGGATGTGGAGTTGAGATGGGGTGTGGAGCAGAGCAGGGATGTGGAGCCTGGCAGGGATGTGGAGCAGAGCAGGGACTGTGTCTGCAGGTGTGGGGTCACCTCACCCAGCACAGAAAGATACAGGAGATGTTGAATTTTAAGCAAGCCCAGTGGAGCTGGGACATCACCCTGTGGGACATGCTCCCTTGGGTGGTGCAGGCTGGAGCTATTCCCAAATCAAGGTTGTCCTGAGACGTGTGGCCTTATGGAATTAAGTAATATTTTGGGTCGGGAAGGACCTTAAAGCTCATCCAGTTCCACCCCCTGCCATGGGCAGAGACACCTTCCACCAGCCCAGGTTGCTCCAAGCCCCATCCAACCCGGCCTTGGACACTTCTTCTCACAGAGGAAAATCCAGACCTGCACGGTGTCTTTGCCTTTTCATTTGGGACTCAGCATTGGCATCAGGAGGTTTAATTCCCTGCAACAGCTCAAATCGCACGAGCGTCTTTTCTTCCAGGATGAGTTTGCTCCTGCTTTAGTACCACTGGAGTAGCATTCCCTGGTTGAGAAAGTTAATACAATGATGAAGGGATAGCAAAATCAGCTTTCAAAGTAAAATCAGTGCATTTTCGTCAGCAAAATCAGCTTCCTGAGCACACAGGAGCCGCTAAGACGTGATGTCAGTAGATGGCACTATTTTATACTGTATGAGGACACAGGACAGAGAGGGAGCAGCGAGGCTCAGCAGAGGCTGTAAACACAGATTTCCTTTCTCCTTCAAGAACGCTGCACCAAGATCAGTGCAGGAGAGGTGAGGGCTTTGCTCGGTGTGGTTTTCACTCTTTCCTTTCCTTGTGCTGAGCCTTTGGCAAAGCTTAAGGTTTAAGGACAGGCTCTGTCATGTATGGTTCTGGGGATGCTAAGGCAGAGGTGCCTCCCTGTGCTTATCAAACATCTTGAGCTAACCCTGATCAGAAAATATTCATATCACTCCAAACCACTGCAAATGGTCTCATTTGCTCCCAGAATCTTGCCAAGAGGGGTGATATTTTTATTCCTCTGAGGCCCAGATTTGCTCATGGGGTGACTGAGAGCAGCTTTACTTTCAGTTGGGATTTAAAGGTTTCTCTGCTGTAAAATGGCTCTGGGTGTTTTAAACCTTGGCATAAGTTAGTCAGTGATTAATGCAGAGCTGGGACCTCACTCGGGCAAAGAGAAGGAGGGAGGAAAACTGCAAAATGGGGCAAAACGTGGCTTTCGTGGGATCTGTTGGAAAGCAGAGATAAAACACTCTGCCTCCCCAGCCTAATTCCTTCTCCCACTGCCACAATGCCGGGATAATCCTGGGAAAATCAGCCAGGTGCTCCCAACTGGAGGCTGGGATGCAGGAGCAGAGTTTGGTCACTGTCAGTCTGTCTGTCTGTCTGCAGGAGCCACCACGGTGGTGCTGGATGCCACCCCAGGCACCTGAGGGACTGACTCTGCTGTTTGCTGCCATTTCTTCGGAGCTGGTCGGGATTTATTTTGGAGGCTCTGAAGGTCAAAGAGTTCAAAGTTCAAAGATGCTCATCGGAGTTAACAGACATTTTGCCTCTAAGTGAAAGAAAAAGGGGAGTCTGTCCTTCACTGCTAAATCCCTTCTTTTAGGAATTCCTGTCATCCTCTGACAGTGACCTTTGTATTCCCTTTAGTAATTGATTTTTTTCCCTCTCCCCAGAGCCTCCCTTGTTTTGATTCGTGTCATTTCTTACTTTTCTTTTTTTACTTGGCATCTCAGGGAGCTGTCCCATTGCACTGATGTGCCCCTCCATCCCTTCATGCAAATACTGCCTGTTTTTCTGCACTAAACCCAAATAAAAGAAGTGTCTGAGGAGCAGCAAAACCTCCTGGTCTTCGCTAACCCTGATCAGCAGAAAGACTAAACTCTACCCCTTTACACCCAAACCATTCCCCCTTCCCTCCCACTCCTTTCCCCTTGCTGATGCAATGTTAGATTTGTAACAAACCCTGACTACTACACGGGTTTTATCTTGAGGAACATCTAAATCACTTAGAAGTCTGCTGGCTGAACTCAACAAATAAATACATAGCAGAAGGTTCACTGGTAGCAGTGAGTTATGGCTTTGCTGTCGCTGCAGAGGGTTTGTGTCCAGCAGCTGCACCAACAGCCACCCCTCCGTTAGCAAATGTTCCTTCGAGGCCAGCTCAGAAGAATCAAAGCCTGTTCCCCACGTTGGGAAGTGTGAGCTTTAGAAACTGTTCAGGTTAAGGTCACCCCAGGCAGAGTCTGGCTGCTGGGAAGCAGTGATCAGGGTTTGCCAGGGGTCCCCTCATGCTGCAGGTGAAGGAGATGCTCAGACCTTCCAGGGAATCTCAAGATCTTCAAGGGTGGAAAAGAACTCCAAGATCATCGAAGTCAAACTTGTCAGCCAACCCTGAGTGCCACATCCAGTCATTCCTTGCACACCTCCAGGGATGGGGGCTCCAAACTTCCCTGGGCATCCCCTTTCAGTGCAGCACTGTTTTGATTTGATGCAGAAAATCATCCACTATTGTGAAGATCTCCAAGGAGCTGCCAAATCCCAGGCCCTGGCACAGGTTGGGCAGAGAAGCTGTGGCTGCCCCATCCCTGGAAGTGTCCCAGGCCAGGTTGGATGGGGCTTGGAGCAACCTGGGCTGGTGGAAGGTGTCCCTGCCCATGGCAGGGGGTGGGAATGGATGGGCTTTAAATACCCTTCCAACCCAAACCAGTCTGGGATTCTCTACAGATGCAGAAATCAATTCAGGTGTTATTAATTCTGCTGCATAAAGTGAACCCAACATACACTTATCCCCACCATATCCATACACACAATTAGATGGTATAAAAATAGGGATGATCTTAATCCTGGCACATCCACTTCATTCTGAGTCATTCTGTCCATGTTTATAAAGGATAGAGGTTTTGTGCCCTCTGTTTTTATTATGTAATGTGTCAGAAGTATTAATGGCATTTGTGATTTAAGGAAATAACTCATTATTCACTTGTCTTCTCAGCTTTTGACAAAGCTCTCAGTTTTAGGTTCATTTACAAGGGTTTTTATTGCAGCCTCATAAAAGCATTTACAATATTTCATTATATTTTAAACCAAAAGCACGGAGAGAAAATGCCTGAAATAAAAATGCCCATAATTTTCTGGTTCCCTTGTCACTGTCTGCAGAGCTTATCAGAGTTCCTCGTTACTTTAATGGTGTAGGATTAAGGGCAATGAAGAAACATTTAGGGTTCTGCAAATCACTCTGATTTCATTGTATAATGTAGGAGCACTTCTCATTGATTTACTGCTCAGTTGTTTGAAAGAGACTGTTGAATTTATCAGTCTTGGAGGAAACTCTGTTTCCTTGAGCAATTAACTGCTCAGACTGAAATTGCATAACTTTCTTTTATTAGTTTTTGGGTTTCTTTTTTTTCAGAGCATTTGTGGCTGGGAAGTCACAAATCCTCCACTGGGTCCTACCCCGGTGTTTAGTGGGGTAGAGATGAGTGGTTTTATTGCAAGTTCTCTCGCAAACATTTTGATTTTCCAGGTATTTCCCCGCTTTTGGAGTATTAAAGGTCACTGATAATTATTAAATTGGTTTTATGTCTATATTTTTGGGGATTTTCATTTCCCCATCTCCATTCTCATTTTTCATTTGGTTTTCAGTTTGGATCCACTTTCCCTGTTGCCCACATGGCTTTCTCCCTTTCCAGGGGGGCTGTTTCTCAAGGCAAAACCATGTTGTGCCATAATTCAAAGAGAGTAATAACAACCTTTCTGACTATTACAATGCTCATAAAATAAGATTAAAAAATCCCAAATCACCCATATTAAAAAAAAAAAAAAATCCAAAACCAACCAAACAAAAAAACCCACCAAAACAAAACAAAACAAAACAAAACAAAACAAAACAAAACAAAACAAAACAAAACTAAACTAAACTAAACTAAACTAAACAAAACTAAACAAACCCCAAACAAACCAAACTTTAAAAGCTGATGTAATTTTCCTTTCAGCTTTTCCTCTTCATTATGTACTGAGAAAAGAGTCGTTTCTCCATGGAATTTCCCCCCTTCTGCAGGAAGTGTGGGCGTGGTGGCTCAAACCAAGACAGAGGTGGCTTTGGGGGGAATATTCCTCTCAGGTCCACCCCTGGCACGGGGATTTCTCCCCCTTGGCATCCCAACTCTGGGCTGCTGCTGCTCCACACCCTGGTTTTGGGAAGGCTAAAGCCCCCGCCCCCCCACCAGTTCAGGAGTAGGTCAGGGCATGTGGCAGCGCGTAGGGCTTCAAACAAAGTCTTGGCATCGTGTCTAAAATGTTTCAGAGTTCCCCAGCAGAGTCGAGTCCTTTGAGAAGTTTAATTATTGAGGATTAAGATGATGTAGCTGTGGTTTTGCTTCCACCAGGATGGGGTGAAGGTGTAACTGGACCAGTTCCTTCAGTCTCTTGGAGAAATTGTTCCCAGGGTGTGCGTGAGCCAGGGAAGGTTCTCTGGCAGTTTGGGAAGCCTTTGTGTGCGCACAGCCCCACCTGAGGTTCAGCTTTTCCCAACGGGATGCTCAGGAATCGGCCACGGCGTAATTGCAGAAAATGAATCCCATGGGACATCCCCACAGTCAGAGGTTTGAGCAACACGACATTTCCAGAGCTGGAGATGACCAAGTGGGAAAAGAGTATCAAGAAGGATAAAATCACAGAATCATTGAGGTTGGAAAAGACCTCCAGGATCATCAGGTCCAACCTGCAAAGGAATACCACCATTCCCACTAAACTGTGTTGCCAAGTGCCATGTCTACTTATTTTTTGACCCCTTTCAGGGATGTGACTCCAACAGTTCCCTGGGGAGCCTGTTCCAATGTTTAACTCTTCCAGTGACAGAATTTTTCCTAATATCCAACCTGAAACACAGCTGACACGACTTTGGGGCCACTTTCCCTTGTCCTAAGAGATCCAGGCGTGTCTCTGAAGCCTGGAAAGGGCTGGATATTGTTAATAAGGCAGGTGTGAATATTGTTGATAAGGTAAGTGTGAATATTGTTAATAAAGCAGGTGTGAACATTGGTAATAAGGCAGGATTCCATCACCCAGCTGTGCTTTCAGTCCTATAAATTCTTAATTTGTCAAACTTAAATATCTTCTATCCAGCAAGACCACTGCCAAAAGCATATAAACAATGTAAAAGCTTATGATCTACACTTCTTTGATCTTTGGAAGACTTGGAGACGTTGAATCCCAATTTTGTTGTTTGGAAGTCCCTTCCCTGAGTTCCCTAAGCTTGGATTAGTGTCTGTTAGTCTCCAGCTCCTTGCTTTATATTTTTTCAGTGGCTTCTTCTTAATATCCCTGGTCCTGCAAGCAGAGAAATAATGTAGAAACCATAATATATCGTGTGCTGTATCACACCAGCATCACAATCCCATATTTCTATTGGGAGATTGTGACATCCTTAAGAATTTAAGGACTCACTGAACAATTTTTCTACCAAACTCCTCTCCCAGCATTTTATTTTTTTTTTGAGGGGGGGGAGTGAGAAGGAGGAGGGAGAGATTTCAAGCTAATTCTTCCCATCTGGGCTTCATTTACAGATGATGTGGGAAAAGGGGAGACTGATCCAGGGGAGGAAGGATCCTGCACTGCTCTGCCATGGGGGGTACAAATGGGAAGCCCAAAGTGCTATGTGTGTTGTTTTAGTGAGGAAAGATGAGTGGACACCACAGGTCTGATGCTGGAAATATTTTAGTAAATTCTAATAAGATACAATAAATAAATGTCAGTGCAAAGCTTTCCTGAGAAGGGGAGAAGAACGTTGTCCTTGGATACAAGAGCAGCTGATAGGAGGGGAAAAAATATCCTCTCAATGAATTTGGCAAGAAAAATCTCACTTCTCTGCGATTATTTTTCTTGAAGTTTGATTTTTTTTGTTTTCCGTTGCATTTTCTTTGAATTGAGCCTGTAAATGACCCCCTTGTTCAACTTTGGAGCATCTGCTGCTGCTCCTTTTAACATTTAATAGCTGACCCCGAGGACTGACAATGCTTTTAAAGCAGAGGTTTAAGAATAATCCTTTTGTACTGTGAATGTTGAGTGAAAGAGGGACGATTTCCTCCCCTGGCCTTCTCTTTTTGCTCCCCATGCATTCATTAAGCCCAGCCCAGCCCACCTCTGTGTGGTGTAACCAGGAGGTCTCCCTGCTTTGCTCCCAGGTGACAAAATCCCAGCTCTCTGCAAGGTTCTACTCTTTGAAATATATATCCCTGTCTTCCCTGAGCACGATCCTCTGGAGAGGCTGAAGTTGAGTGTTTAAACAGAGATGACACTGATTCCTCTTTCCCAAGACCTGCAGCTTAACTCCCCCCTTCCTGCCCCGTGGCAGAAGGTGGCTGCTCCAGCCCCTCTGCCCCTTACCTGCAACTGAAACCTCCGCAAGTGTGGTTTTCCATCATCTGCACGTGCAGAATTCCAGCAACACCCCTTGGCAGGGCAGGAATGGGGGCTCAGCAAGACCCCAGGGCAGCATCACTGCACAAACCTGGGGGAGTCCCGTGGGGTTGGCAGAGTGGCATTTCCCTCTGGCTCAGAAAGCCTCTCTCGGGGTGTGTTTGCTCCCAGATCCTCAGAAATACTCCCAGGAGACACACTCAGGTCTCTGCAGACAAGGAATCCTCTCCAGCCAGGAGTGTTTATTTGCTGTCCCTGCCTCGACAGGGCCACGGGGAGTGGGGACAGTGAAGGTCCAGCTCTGGCATTCACCACTTTAGATGAAGCTCCTTGGAGAAATCAGGGCAGGTTGTTCTTATGTTTACCTACAGAAATGCTGCAGCCCCTCCTCATTTGGGTTCCTCCACCCAAGTTTTGGGATCTGCTGTGGGTCCAGCCAGCTTGGCAGGGTGGCGTGCGGCGTGCTCCTCTTCCCTCCCACACACCCCACTGTCCCCCTTGGCCAGGAATCTGCTGCAGGGGGGTGCTTGGTGGTGGGACAGCAGCAATTTTGTTTCTAAGGAATGTGTGAGGCTCCTGTGAGAACCCCCAAATCCAGGAGGTAGCTCATTTAAACCTCCGAGCAGTCTCCTTCCCTGCCCATATTATCCCATCTCCATATTAATGGTTTTCCAACCACACCTGTGTGTGTGTATGGACTCATCCACCAGTAATTGTGGGGGTTTATATATTTCCATTCCTGTCTAATGACTTTTTACAGGCAATGTAATTTACCAGTTCTTTTTATTGCTATTCTAATGATTCAAACATGCACACAAGTCCAGCTAAAGAAATGGCTCCTGTAAAATTCTCTCTATTTTTTCTCCACGCAGCTTTAAATTAATCCATTTTTATTGGGGTGCTTGGCAAAAAAAATGAATCGGAAATGGAGCCCAAACAGGTTGGGATTTATTGCAGCTCCATAACTCTGCAGAGTGACTCGACTGGTTTAAACCATTTTTTACAAGAAAATAAAATAAAAATAAAGCCAGCAAATTATCCTGGCTTAGAAGCTGGAAAACCATTCCCCCTTCTTGTGCTCTACCATTTGAACCAGCTGAGAAAATGAACTCCCACTTGGCTTGCAGCTGAAAGAGGGTGGATTTCCATGGGATATTGGGAAGGAATCCTTCCCTGGGAGGGTGGGCAGGCCCTGGCACAGCTTGCCCAGTGGCTGCCCCATCCCTGGAAGTGTCCAAGGCCAGGTTGGACGCGGCTTGGAGCAACATGGGCTGGTGGAAGGTGTCTTCGTACATGGCAGGTGGACTTTAATATCCCTTCCAACCCAAACCATTCCATGATTCCATGATTCTATAACTTTGAGTCTTCCCAGAAGAAATACAGAGGAACTTGGACCAAATGGGATTGGGAAACTCAACTCTCAGCAGCTATGAGGACACCTGATCACTCCATAGATCAGTGAGGTTCCCTCTTGGCCTGTGGAGGATAAATCAGGAGGTGGAGCTGAATGTTCTGTGGGCAGCCCCTCAATGTAGGAGGAAACTCATTGATTTCAATTTTGAAGCTGATTTTTAGTCAAATATGCCACAGGGATCAAAGTTTAGCCAGGAGCACTCCAATCCTCAAGGATGATGAACTATTCCTTCCTCACCTCTTCAAATATGCCCTAATTTTTTGTCCCTTTGAGTTTCCTTGTGCAGAAAAGCAAACTCGGTGAAAGGAAGGAGATGTCATTGTAGCTGTGATGCCCCAGGACCTCCAGAGCCTGTCTGCACCCTGTCTTGAGGAAAACTAATCCTGGTGGTGCCAGTGGGTGCTGAGGGCTCCCAGCACTGCTTGTGCTCACACTGGGCTGGGCAGGTGTGAACTAATCCTCAGCTCCTTCGGGGGAATGTTTTCCAAGGCTCGTTTGACACCCTTTAAATCAAAGCACAGCGAGTTTCCTGTGGAAGTTTGGAGAAATCCTTTCATGCCTACAAATGCTTTCATGCTGTTTATGGTCCTGTGGGGCTCAGGGGCAGGAGAAGAGATCGGAGTCCCCTTGCAGGAAGTACTGGACCAAACCCGCTGAAGAGATGACGATGTCAACAGCTAAGGCCAAAAAACTGGAGGCATGGAAATATAGGGAGGTGATTTGCCAAAAATCTAAGGAGGTTGGGAGCAGCTCTCCACCCCCAGTGCTCTGTCACCCCGTGGTCCTCCTAAAGACAAGACCAAGCTGCCACAGGTGTAGCCATGGCCAAAATCGTTCCTCTTGCTTAGATGTTGATTTGAATGCTGCCTTTGAATAAAGATAACGTTGTCCAGCGTGAGTTGAAGTTCGGGAGCTGCAGGGACAGAGCATATGGAACAGGCTGTCCTGGAAAGTGGTGGAGTCACCATGCCTGGAAGTGTTCAAAAAGGAGTAGACATGTCATCTTAGTGCTTTGGTTTAGTTAACAAGGTGGTGATTTGCCTAAGGTTGGATTTGAAGATCCTGGAGATCTTTTCCAACCTTAATGATTCTGTGGTTCTGTGTTGGCCCACAGCAGAAGGAGAGATGATTTGCAGCAGACTGGGAGCCAACCTGCTCATCACACTCCTGGTTTTGGAAAATGAACTTCAACGTCGCTTTTCATCCATTTTGTGGATTCCTCAACCTTTGGAGAGCTGGGAAACACTTTCTATCCACCCTGGGCAGTTCTTCACCCAACAAACAGCCACCAAACCTTCTCTGGCCCAAAGGCAGCTGCCTGTCCCTTGTCCCTTGGCTGCAGCAGTGCCTCGGACTGTCACACATGGCCAGTGCCTTCTCTCACACAAACATGTGAGCCAAGTCCCTCAGCCCTCCCCAGGGACTGGGTCTCCACAAAGGAGCACAAGGTCATTTTTAAAAACTAGCAGGGCCTGACCCTCATGCCATGTGTGAGATCCCTGTGCAGATCTACATCCTAGTTTAAAAATGATGGATTTCCATCCTTCTCCCACCCAGCGCTCACCATTATCTTGACCAGTGTGGACAAGACAAACAGCCCCACACACCAGTGTGTCCCTGTCAGAGGACAGAAGCCATAAATGAAGGCTGCAAGTGCCCTCTCAGGAGTCACTGTTGACCTTCCTGCTAACACAGACAGTTCTGATCCAAGAGGCAACTCCCCCATGCTCCCAATTCCCTGTATTTCCTTGGTTATTTTTCTTTATCTCCCTGCTTGTCCCTGTTAACTTCTTCCGCTGGCAATGGCCATCACTCCCTGGGTCACCCCAAGTCATCCTGAATGGGAGCATTGGCAGCACTTCACTTATTAGTCAGCCAGCTCATGGGATCCTGGCAACCTTTTTCTCTCTAGAAGGATGAAGTCCAAGCTGCTCTTTGATGTTGTCAGACCATGACTTCCACTGGTCTCCCCGCTGGTTCCTTTGCTCTCTCTCCCTGGGAGCAGAAAGCCACAGGGAAGCACCGAGTGTTGTCTCAGGCACCACGCCAATCTGGTGTCGGTCTTTGTTACTGTGTGGAGCAGACAGCCTGTCCAGTCCTGGGTGTCTACTGGGGGTGCTTTCATCTCCTAAGAATGCTGAGCATTTCTGTCCTTCAGGTTGTTCCACCTCTAGAGCCCATCCAGGCCAGCTCTGTAACGCCGAGCCTTCCTGCGAGCCAAAGGAGTAACACACACCCAGGTCAAACGCAGAGATCAAAGATTGCCTGGGATTTATGTTTTATGGATTCAGAAACAGAGAGGACAAGGTGCAATCTGAGTTTCTGGTGGGCTATTGATTTATTTCTGTTCCATTTGCCTCCTAAGGCTTGAGACATGTGGACAACAAGGAGCCATTCACCGTGTCTGAGGCAGCGCGGGTGAAACTGGGGCCACCGTCAGAGCCAATGGCAGGACTCCCATTGACGATGGTGGGGCCAGAATTTCACCCCATGATTTCTCATCTCGCTTTATTTTATTGACCTTTCTCTGGAATACGAGCGAAATGCAAATATTTTTTCGCAGCCCAAGTCTTTGTACTCCATGAACTCTGCTGGATCCAAAGTACTTCATATGTATAGAAGAAAAACAGCTAGAGACGAAAGAGAGAGGAGTCGACTGTACAAATAATGATCTCCACAATCTATAAAAAATAGCCATGTTCAAAAAGAGATAGTGGTTTAAATGGTCAGAATAATTAAAGCAGGCTTAAGGCTAACTTTTTGGACCATTAAGAGCATTCTTAAGCCTGCATGGTACAGACCACACATCTGGGGAATGCAGATCATCTCTGAGGCCACCTCAGCCCAGCTCCGTGGTGGCCATTGAGTCACAGACACTTTAATATCATTTTAACATCAAGCTGATGTGGAAAGCTTAAGGAATCCAGCAGTTCTGATGTGAGGCAATTCCATTCTTTTGGCATTATTCTGGCTAACTGTTCACAGAGGGAGAAAAGGATGATACTTTCTTGCAGTCTTAACATGGAATGAATAAAAAGAGCTGATTTCAGAGACAAAGAATTGTCCTCTTTGCTTTCTCCTGAAACCTCTAACCCTTACAATGCCTGAGGATAAACCCTTCTGTGATGTGATTGTGAATCCAGGTAATGTCACAGTTGATGAAATCAGTCTTTAGTCTGTTTGTGGGAAAATGCAAATTGTCAAGGCTGTTTTGCACAATAATCTCACCATCCCTTGCCCACCAAATCCAGAATTTCATCCTGAGCCTTTCAGCCAGTACTGCTCATTACTTCAAAGGGCAGTGGTGGATGGGACACTCAGGCAGCAGGATTGAAAGAGACCTTCCAGCAACATCTCAGGCCCTTGCAGATGATTTGCATGGTTTAGTTAGTCCTCAAAACAGTAGAGGGATGTGACCCTCAGTAAAACAATCCTGCTTTCATTCTGTGATTCTGTGATCCTTAAATCCATAGACAACTTTTGCAGTGTGTAAAATCCAAGGACCACCTTGTGTGGTGCTGCTGTGAGGGCTTTCCTTTGTAAGTAGCCAAAGATGAGGGTAAGTTTAAAGTGCTCTGGGCTTACATTTTCTCCCCTTCCATTAATTTTTGTTTCAGAATGTGCCTTTTCATTAGAAACAAAAACACAACAAAGACATTTCTATCATCTCTTGGGCCACGTTCTGATGCCTCATGGACCACCAGTGGTTTGCAGCCCACAGGGTGAGTAATGATGCACGAGAGCACGTGGCATGTTAAACCAGACTCTGCTCTGGCTCCTTCTGCCAAAGCAACTCTGTTCACACTGGTGTGTTGGCCTGTGCTTTGTCAGACCCAATTCTGTGTGAAGTGAGTTATGAAGCTTCCCTCACATCTTTGGGGGAAAGTATTTCACTGTCTACCAGGTCTCTGGGGCCACAATGTGGATTCATGGAGCCCGTGGTGTGTATTTAGTAGAAGAGCACTTTCAAATTAATAAGGTTGAGGAAACGGGGCCAAAATTCTGTCCTCAGCCTCCCCAGTGTGCTGCTCGTTAGAGCACAGAGGAGCCAGTTGAGTGACACGGAGTGGAGGATTGGGGGGTTCTAGGGGGGCTGGTGCATCAGCAAATGTTGAGACCCTTGGGGAATCCTTTGACTTTAATCAGCCCAGGTGGGAGGCTGAATAAATCATCAACCCCTTGCTAAAAAGGCCAGCTCTGCACCTAAATGGGTGTTATCCCTTACATAACCAACAAACAAACCCTCTGGTTTGGGCTCTGTTTCCTGGCTGGAAGGAGTGTGAAGATGGATCACTCCCATAAAGTAAATTTTACACCAGTTTTTGTTTTACAGCAAGTGCTGCTTCGGATTTGTGACCACGGATTGACGATATTGTTCTTTCGGAAAACATCGGCGCTCACTGAAGTGTTTCAGACAAACAACCCACCAAGACTGAGTGGCCTCAGCTTGTTTGCCTTGGAATTACACTTGATTTCTAATTAGCCAATCTCCAACACACTGTCAGAAAATGCTGCCAATTTTCACACCTTAGCCCACAAAAAGATCCCCCAAAAAGTCTGAAGAAAAATGGCCCATCACTTCTGCTGTGAGGAAACCCCTGGTGTGTCCAAGGTTCTCCTTCTGCAGCCACACACACATCCATGCATCCACATGTGTTTGCCCGCACACTCATACATGACCACCACCCAAATACAAGCATAGAGAGCCCAGGCTATGACCATTTTATTAACTTCCTACAATTTTTCCAGAGGAAAGGAAAATTCCATGTAGTTAAATGAGCCTCAACCATTTAAAATAACCAGTGCTAACCAGCATTTGGGCTGATTAAATCAAAACACGTGCATCGATGTTTTTATAACAAAAATCTGTAGGAAAGTGAGAAAAAGGGAGAGGGGATAAAAGATTCTGAAGTGTAAACTATCAAACAGCTGCTGGGAGGTGAGCAGAAAAGTGGTATCAGCAGAGCAGCTCAGTGGAGCTGAAACTGCACCCATCAATATTCTAAGAGTCTTAAAAGATTCCATCACAATTCCTGATGGTATCCATAGCCCTTCTTCCCAAATTTCACTTGTTTGGATTTATTACTGATCATTATCCATGGCCACCCAAATCTCAGATGTGAATGTTTTCCATGGGAACACCAAACTCCCAGGGAGGAAAGAAGAAAAGCTTGGAAATTTTCCATCTTTCCTCTTGGTTTTGTCAAGGTTCCTCTTTGGTAGATATTTCTTGATGAGTTTGCTTTTTAATTGCTGTTTATCCTCATGGTTTGACTTCAGAGGCTTCTTTTATAAGCTCACAGCAGTCTTCACGTCAACATCTTGCTTCAAGAAGTGGTTGAGAATTTGGCTCCATCATAAATGGATGTAATGTTGACTCAGACCCAGCTCAGAGGGAAGGGACTGAACGTGTCATGGACCTCACACACTGTCCTCTTCTAGAAATGGGCCAAAAAGTCAGCAATTTGTGCTCCAGAGAAACTGTCCAAAGGATCAAGGGCATAGCTTAGTTCTCCTACAACCTCTGACCCCTCTTCTTTGAAGGCATCATTTGGAGAAGTAACTAAAAACTGGAAAGCCCATTAAAAAAACCAAAGGAAGTGCTACTGTCCTTGTTCTTCAGGTGGTTCATTTTCATGGAGGTTTTTCCTCCAGAACAATTTGAAGTGTTTTTTAATGGAAAATTAGGAAGAAATCCTTCCCTGGGAGGGTGGGCAGGACCTGGCACAGGTTGCCCAGAGAAGCTGTGGCTGCCCCATCCCTGGCAGTGTCCCAGGCCAGGTTGGATGGGGCTTGAAGCAACCTGGGTTGGTGGGAAGTGTCTTTGCCCATGGCAGGGAGATTGGAACAAGGTGGTCTTCAAGGTCCCTTCCAACCCAAACCATTCCATGATTCTATAAAATGGTGGAAATGGAGATGAAACAGCAAAATATGTGCTCTTAATGGTGTTGGCAGACCCAGAGATGTCTTCATGCGAATTTTTGCTGGTGCTTCACATTTTTTGAGTGTGGTTCTGTCTTCTTTTCTCTCTCTAATAGTCTTCAGCTGTTGGGGGAAATGTTGATCCCTGTCAGCCACAGTGGTTGGACAGCTTCGAGCCCTACAAACTGCCCTGTGGAGACTTCTTGACACTTAATCAGAGCATCTGGTCCAAGACAGGGCAGCAGGGTTTGATCCTGGAGACCTTTTTTGGCTGTTACAGAGCCCATAACCCAGACAAATTCCAACTGCCTTCAAGAGGCCTTTTGGCCAATTAAGGTGTAGGTGAGAACTTCCAGATTTGGCCAATACTAATAAAATTAGAGAAATGTGACTCTCCTCCTCAGCTAATGGTTTCCTTAAAGCCACTACCAGGTGCTGCCACATTGCTCTCATCTCCCTGGGCAGCCCAAGCCCAGCTGCCCTTCGTGCAGTTCCTGCTTCCATGGATGGGGCAGCCATGGCTTCTGGGGATTATCTGCATTCCTTAAGCAAGGATTCAGCCCATAAATTGCAGCAAGAAAGGGTCTTCTTTGAGCCCTCCCCTCTAAATTCCTCTTTAGGAAGGTTTCCCCTCCTCTCACGACCCATTAACTGAGCCACATGTAGGATCCTCCATGCAGAACCATTCCACTCCCCAAAACACAACTGATAGGGAGGGAGGAGGATTTGGAGCTGCTCTTGTTTTCCTTTCTGGCTGTTTATTTAACAGTGGAAAGATGATTGGAGATGTTATCTCAGAGAGAGTTCACTGGGGCATGTTTCTGTGACAGTGTTATTGCAAGAGCAGTTGCTGGCTCTTCTCTGCAGCTAAGAAAGGTGTGTTAGAAAGGAAAAATTGATCAAATGTGCCTTGGCCATCCTTCCATTTGAGAGTTTTTGGAAGTAAACACTGTATTCCTTACGTGTTTTGTTCATTTTTTTAAATGGTTCTGCATTGTTTTCCCTGCCTAAAAACTGGAGGGGCTTCAGCTGGGGAAGGAATGTTGGGGGGGATCTGTCTCAGTTCTCCACAGCCACCTGCACCTCTGGAATAGCATATAACCCAAAAACTTCCCACTTTCTCTGGGAAAAAATATCTCATCAGCACCCTCAGCAACCAGGAAATCTTTTATAGGAGAAACACAATTTATTTAAAAATTGAGGAAAATGCCCATGATTTACAGTCCAGGATTCTTCAGGAAAGATGGTCTCTCTGCACCTCTAATCTCCCTGGAAACTCCTGTCTCTTGAATTGAAGACACCTCCAGTATTGAAAACATATCTCCAGTTGCAGATTTAAGTCTGTAGTCACTCCAATGTGCTCTGGGTTTTGTAGGCATTTTTGGTGCCCCACACAGCTCCATCACAGCCTGGTCCAGCCCTTCTCCTGCTTCAACAAGGGATTGATGCCTGCAGGAAGGGAACATGGGAATATTCCTACCAGTGCCACACGAATAACACCCAACCAGTATCCCACAGACCTTAAGAAAGCCCCCAACACACCCTTTGGTGCAGATGAGGTTTAGCTGTACCTTTTCCCCACATTTCCAGCATTTTGACATCCAGAAGCCAAATTTCATGACCTGTTGGTGAGTCACCACTCCAGGGTCGTATTCTTTCTGCTGACCCCACCTGAACTTGCCTCCCTGGAGCCTGTGGCAGGTCCAGGAGGTGAGGGCTGGGTTTGCTGCAATGAGCCCTCAGTGGGGCTACACCTTTGGACCACCCAGGAACAGCAGCACCACTCAGATCTGGAGCCCACCTGTGCTCCTTGACCTGCCTTGGCTTCCCCTTCCTTTCTGGTTTCACTGAGCCCCACCATGCCCTGAATGGTTTAGCATGAGCTACCTCAGAGACCTCCTCTCTTTCTCTCTCCTCTCCAAATCCACGGTAGTGGTGGAGTTGACTTTATTTGACTCCCCAGAGAGCTCCCATGCCAATCTGCATCCTCTCAGAGGCTGGCCCCGGATGTTTTCCATTTAAATTTTTATGTCTGCACCTCCTGTTCCAGTTGGATGTGTTTTAAAGTCAACAGTTCATAAACAAAAAAAGCTGTGCCTTTCCCAGCCACCTCAGAACGTTTCTGTTCCTCCCTCCTTGCCTGCCCCCTCCCAGTCTTCTGCTGCTCGCACAGGTACAACAATTCAATATTCAACTGGAATGCCAACTTCCTTTTGCTCGACTGACTCATCCTGACACCCGGGTTTTCAACAAACTTTTTCTAAAAGAAGCGGTGCCAGAGCGGAGAATTTCAGTTCTTGGGTGGAAAACTCCTTATTCAGGACTTTTCACCTCAAATTAGTCATCCATCAGCAGCAACCAGGGGTGTTTTGCTCTGACCTTGGGCTTTGCCAGGGCCAAAATGCAGAGGCTTAAGGAAGAGGATGGGAACAGTGACACCAGAATGGGAACAGTGACACCCAGGATGGGAACAGGAACACCAGGATGGGAACAGGAACACTAGGATGGGAACAGTGACATCCAGGATGGGAACAGGAACACCAGGATGGGAACAGGAACACTAGGATGGGAACAGTGACATCCAGGATGGGAACAGGAACACCAGGATGGGAACAGGAACACTAGGATGGGAACAGTGACATCCAGGATGGGAACAGGAACACCAGGATGGGAACAGGAACACTAGGATGGGAACAGTGACATCCAGGATGGGAACAGGAACACCAGGATGGGAACAGGAACACTAGGATGGGAACAGTGACATCCAGGATGGGAACAGGAACACCAGGATGGGAACAGGAACACTAGGATGGGAACAGTGACATNCACCCAGGATGGGAACAGGAACACCGGGATGGGAACAGTAACACCCAGGATGGGAACAGTAACACCCAGGATGGGAACAGTGACACCAGAATGGGAACAGTGACACCCAGAATGGGAACAGTGACACCAGGATGGGAACAGTAACACCCAGCCAGCAAAGAGCCCGGGATTCCTTCTGGGTGGGAGTGCTGGAAACAAGAGGGGGGCTTGTCCATGTTCCAAGTGAAGGTGAAGGGGGGGGTGGGGATGGGTCTGTGACCCCCAGCAGCTCCCCTGCTGCTCCCCTTCCCTGGCCTTCTGCACCACCAGCTCCTCACTGTGTGTTTGGGAGCTCTTCCAAATCTGTGACTTCAAGAGAATTTGCCTTAGTTTGAAGCACCAGCCTTTGATCCCAGAAACCAAGTCTTTATTAGCTTAAGGTGGTAATTAACTGAAATTAGTAATGGAAAGATTTTTTTTTTTTTAGCTTAATGAGGCCTTAAGAATTTGAAAAGCACTGTTGGATATATTTAAAAAAAAGTACCAAGAAAACATAAACCTCTCTCTTTTCCTACTTTGTGAAACTGCTTTCATAAAAGACCTCAGGGGTAAATGCTGGGGCTTGTGACTTGGGGAGAAAGGGATTTTAGAGTCCATGTGAAGCAAAAGACCAGGATTCATCTTCACAGACCATTCCCATTTATTTATTGTCCCAGCAATGGGACTTCCTGGCTCAGCAGCCACGGGAGCACAGGTTCCAGACTCCTGTCTTTTCACACTCTTACTGTGTGTCCCAGCTGCATTCAGCCCCAGGCAGGTCTAATCCTTCTCCAAGAGCCACCTTCCTTCCCTGAAGGATGGGGATGGTCAGGCCTTGGATCATTTCCAAGGTTCATTGAACCTGCAGGACTCAGCTCTGCTGTCACAGAAGGAGCCCGACTCCTCGAGCTCATGCAGCTGCTCTGCCTGTTGCAAATCAGAGCACTTGCCAGCCTTGCATCCCTGTGTGGGAAATAAGGGACCATGCCTAGCCCAGAGGAAGGAAGAAGAAAAAAAAAATATTAGTTTTTTTACAAAGAAGGTCTCGCTCAGAGTCTGTTTCCTGGCTGTGAAGGAATTATTCCTACACAAAAAATTGCGGTTGTGTCCAAACAGAGCTGTGGAAAGGGTGGGCTGAGAGAGAAGCTTCCTCAAAGGCTGGCTGAATAAAGAGAGACTTTCTCACAGCCTGACATCTGCTGCCCAGAGTCCATCCGTGCCTGCCCATAGCCAGGGAGTGCTTGGGGACAGGAGCAGCTGGAGGAGGGACAGGAACTCATTGCTGCCTAAAGTGACCCTTTGGAGGCAACGTGTCCCAGCTTAAATGCCAGCAGAGAACTTCTGGAGGCTCCTGAGCTGCTCTGCCCACTTCTCCTGAGCTTTTTGTAGCTGTGCTTCAGTGTGATTTCAGACAGGTGTGAAAACAGAAGAAGGAATTGGGGTTTTGCCTCCTGCCTGCTCTGCAGCAAAGGGCTCGTTGTGAGGCAGAGCAGGAGAGCTGCAGGTTTCTGGTGTAGGATGACTGAGCAAGGCAGTGTCTCCCTGGGGTCCTCACCCCTCCGAGGACTCCTCACCTTTGCTGATGAAAGCAAACACCTCCTGCTTCTGTGTCTCCTTGCATTTGAGCAAGTGGACAGATCTCTTTTCTCTTTGTCCTCATCCCTGGGGCTTTCTGAGACTCCACATTTCCAGCCAGTCTGCAGAGAGAGGGTGCTTGAAGGGATAAAGTTATCAACCCACATGTGGCTCTTTAATGGTCGTTGGGGTTTCCTCAGGGGTCTCTCTGCCCTCAGCAGTTACTCCCAAGGATAAGGGTCTCCCTCAGGCCCTGTGTTGATTCTGTCAGCCCCTTGTAGGTGCCTCAGACACCTGAAGGTGTCTCAAGACAATATATCCAAGCCCCAAAAGTCTGTGGCTGGGGGTCACAGTCAATCCTCCATTGCCCTGCTTGGGTGTAACTACTCAGTGTCCACGACCCCTTGGAAGCCTTGAATCACCTTCCAACCTCCTTGGCCCCAAAACCTGAAGGTTCTCATGGCAAGAGGTCACTGAGCAAAAAGGGGGTGAGAGGCAGGAACAGCCCCATCCCTCAGCTGGGGAAGGCAGGTGGGGCCAACTCCATCAGAGACAGACCCAGCCCCACAGCCCCACGACACCTCCCACCTTTGGCCAGGTAGAACCAGGGCCCACAAAAGCCTGGGCAAGACACAGAGCAGAAGGCAGAAAACACACAGAAAACCACTTGTTTGAAAACTGGGACACACACGGCCCGAAAATACTTCGCAGCATTCGCCGAGCCCTAATAGGAACTCACACGTTCCTTGAGAGGGGCTATTCATTATACAGCAGCCTGTTAAAAAAAAAAAAGAAGGGGTTTTTCCTCCCCCTCTTCCCCCCCAGCCTTTAAACATATGATTTTTAGCTCCAGCAAGGACTTTCGGAAGAACCTTCAGCGGGGGCAGCGCGTTCCCTGCTCGGGGCTCTGCAGACGGGTGTTGATGGGCCCCCCGTGCCTGGAAGCGCTGCCAAAGTCCCGAGCTTTTATTAGCACTAACTTTCCATTCGGTGGGGAGGGACCTTTCCATTTGCTTCCCCGGCACTGCAGCTCTGGCTCCACCTCAACATTTGCACCTTATAAAGTGTTGTCATGACCCGACTAGAGCAGTTTATCCAAGGCCCTTCAAGATCCCCGGTAATGAAGAGTAAATAACCCGGGAAAGCGTTCTCTCACTTTGCAGCTTTCTTTCGGTCTCAAAAGAAATAAAACAACTTACTTAACAGCATTCTTTAATCTTTTGCACCAGTGGCCTCCTTTATAGGGTGTTACACAGAGCCAGTGTAAATCCAACCCCTGTAATGGGGTCAGTGTTTCTCAACAGGTGTTGGGTGGATACAGTGTAAGCTGTATTTTTTCAATAAATGTCCAGCCAGAAGACTTGCTGTTCCTACACAGTCACCGCGACCGGGGGGGCTCCTTCACGTGCTCGCCCTCCCCTTTACCCCTTTCCCAATCTTTTTTTTCCAGCAGCCCACCAAGGTCTCCAAATTACTGAAGGAGAGCAGTGAACGCCCAGTGCCCATTTGTAGGAACACTGTTGTAGTTGTAGGACCCGCTGACCTGTCGTGCTTGGGGCATGACAGATCTCAAAAAAACTAGAGAAATCTTTAATTTTCTGGGGAAAAAAAAAATCATGAATTTCCTGGGAAAAAAAATCCTCCCTTCTGCTCCCTTTCCACAGAGGGGCTGCAAAATGCTGATGGTGCTGGGAAAGTGTGGGAGAAACAGATCCAAAAAGACTCCTTGTGTTGTTTGGGAATAGCACTGAGCCTACTCTGAGATTTTTAATTATTCTTTTCCAGTTTAATGAAGGAGAACAGTGAATGATCAGTGACTAGTGAATGATCAGTGAGCAGTGAATGATCAGTGCCCAGTTGTATGAGCGCAAGAGCCACTGTCCTGTCGTGTTTGGGGCATAGACTTCAAAAATATTAGAGAAATCCTTAATTTTTCTGAAAAAAAAATCCTCCCTTCTGCTCCCTTTCCACAGAGGGGCTGCAAAATGCTGATGGTGCTGGGAAAGTGTGGGAGAAACAGATCCAAAAAGACTCCTTGTGTTGTTTGGGAATAGCACTGAGACTACTCTGAGATTTTTAATTATTCTTTTCCAGTTTAATGAAGGAGAACAGTGAATGATCAGTGACTAGTGAATGATCAGTGAGCAGTGAATGATCAGTGCCCAGTTGTATGAGCGCAAGAGCCACTGTCCTGTCGTGTTTGGGGCATAGACTTCAAAAATATTAGAGAAATCCTTAATTTTTCTGAAAAAAAAATCCTCCCTTCTGCTCCCTTTCCACAGAGGGGCTGCAAAATGCTGATGGTGCTGGGAAAGTGTGGGAGAAACAGATCCAAAAAGACTCCTTGTGTTGTTTGGGAACAGCCCTGGGCCTGATCCCAATTATCCTTTCCCTAAGGCACCAGGCTCTCTGGAGCCAGCAGGAAGCTCACCTGAGCAAGGATGATATTAGTGAGTCCTGAACATCAAGTTTGGTGACCACCAGGTTGGAGTTTTTGGGAAGGGCACAGTTTTCTGTGTCCTGTGCAACAGTCCAGGAAAGTGTATCAGAACTGCATGTAAAAATATCCTAATTAGCTACACAATTAGCACCAAGAGAGGCATGTTATCTAAATAATGTACATTTTTTCTCATGTCTATGGACATTATTTTAAAAGGGTCTTCTTAAATATTTGAGTTGTAATATGGGCAGAAATCTTGACATGTATCTTAAATTAAGTCGATGGTGTTCAAGTGGTCACTGCCAGGGAATCAGTAACCAGGCAGCTCCCATGGGGCTGCTGCTTTTCCCTGTTCCCCCAAATGTTCTGGCCCTGTAAAGGATGGATTCAGGGCATAAAAACTTTCTTCCAGTATTTCCTTGTGGCTGCTGCAGATTGTGCTTATCCAAATCCCATATGGGAAATTAATGCTAATTATTTCTGTGAGTATTCATTTGAATTTGAGAGGAGGAAGTCACACTTTGCAATCCTTTGGGCTTATTCAGCAAAGTATTTCTTTATGTCCATCTCATGTTCATCAACACATTTCAGCATCTAAATAAACCCTCAAGCACTTTGCTTTATAAGGGACTAGAAGAATTGAAGTGCACTGGAAAAATATTGGTGACAAGTGATTTTCAAGGTATTAAAGAAACCAGACCTTGAATTTACAGGTTCAGGTGTCCTTCCTATTCTCTTTCATGAAAAATACCTTGTGATCTGTCAAAACTGAGCACCAAACTTCTAATGCCAACATTTCAGAGCAAACTTGAAGACTGACAAAAGAAAATCCCTGTAGAGATTGTCATCCAACAAAGCAGGAGAACAAATCCAATCAAGGGTATTGCAAAAGGCTCTCAGAGAGTACAGAAACACCTCTCAAAATGCGATGGATGTTTGTTGTTAATTTTATCTGGTGGTGGAGATAAAATTAGCAGTGGTACATAGGAAATAAATAAAAAAATACATGTTTGTTTATATCAGATTTTATTCCAATGGTATTTTGTGGCCACCAACCCAGTTTTCTCTGACTGGATGTTAATCACTTCAAGGAGTTTCTCTCTGCTCTGTTTTTGTCTGGTAAACCAGAAACCATCTTCTTCATTATCCATTCTGAAAGCGGTTTAATAACCTGAGTGAAATGCTGCAGTTATTCATGTACTTGCTGAGGAAGAATGAAGCTGGTGCAATATTAGGATCATGTGGGCTGGCTGAAAATGCAATTTATTTTCTTTTCTGATCCAGTTTGAACAGTCAAACTACCGAGTGAGTTGGTCTCCACCCCTGTTGCTCAGTTCCAGTGGGTCAGGATCATGACTCTGCTGTTTAACAGCAGAGCAGAATACAGATCATTGCACTTTCTAACTAGTTAGGAGGGGGGAAACCATGTGAACAGAAGGAGTTTTAAAACACAAACAAAAAACCAAATTGTTCTGTACTTCAGAAATGTTTCACCCAGGATTTCTGCAGTGGTTTAGTTTATGGGGCTCCCTTGCTCCAGGGAAAAAGACTCCTTTCCCCCCATTCTAGTTGGGTCTGGGAGAACTTAATTCCTATTGAACTCTCACTCCTGATTTACAGAGGAGAGCAGGACACCAAGGCCATGGGAGCCCCAACTTCATCCCCACGCCAGCTTAAGGAGAACTTTTTAAAAAATAAGAGACTTTTCACAATCATAACAAATTCCACCACATAGTAATGCTTAGCTCAAGCCAGTTAAGGTTGAAAGGCACGATGGTAATGTGATGTCCCAGCTGGACAATGAGAAGGTCACCCCAGAGAAACTTTTACTGGGAGTAAAATTAGTGAAGGAGTCATAAGAGAGAGGGAATGAGGTAATTAACAGCTGTGGGATCCAGTCCTTTACTGGCACCTTCCAAGAATGATGAGATGACATGAAAATCAGGAAGGGTCTCCATCAAATGCTTCTGTGGCTTAGCAATGATCCAAGTGATTTATTTCCCATGAACACACTGCCCCAGATATTCTGAGGCCAGGTGGGATGATGAAGCTGTCCCATGTGCTTCTTTTTCCTGATGAAATTCAATTTGATGGGAGAAGCCACTCTTGACTGGGAGACTTCAGCATTTCAAGAGGAACCAGAGAACAGCAGCAGTTGTTTCCAATTTGAAATGAAACACAGGTCATTTGCAATAATAATAATAACAACAATCATCATCATCATCATCATCATCATCGTCGTCGTCGTCGTCATCTATCAGCAATAGAGAGGTTTTGGTTAAGGCAAAGAGGTTAAAAACAAAGCCAAGAATGAACTGATCCTTCCTCTGACCTGTCCTTCCAGCTCCCAGGAATGGAGTGAACCCCACCTTGCATCCAGACTCCCGTGTTTTGGAGCCACCAGTGAATTTCTCCACCTTTATTGGGTCCAGTCCCTTCTTGGACACGTTCTGTTGGCCCCAGGATGTTCTGTGACAGAGATGCTGAAGAAATACCATCTCTGGATGTTCGCTCAGACTTTTTTGCAAGCATAAACCAAAGAGCAGCAGAGGATTAAACCCTCATTGTGCAAGCACAGCCCTCATGTGTCTCCATGGGAATTTCAATCCATCTGCAGTTTGGCATTTCTGAGTGTTCCTCTGAGTTTGGTTCCACACCGTGGGAGGTGACAGCCCTGGAGAAGGAAAGCTGAGCCCTCTTCAGCACAGAATTTGGGCAAGGGCACATTGTGATATCTCAGAGACATGGCTGTGGGGAGCTAAAAAAAAAATAATAAAAGGAAAGAAAAAAAAAGCAAAAAAGGAGTTTGTTTTTCCTAAAAATTACTCACAGAGTCACAAACTGCTGCCACCAAGGCAAAATTGTGCAAAATAAATTGCAGAATGACTAAGAGAGCCCACAGCTCTCGGTTTCCCCTGGCAATGCTGCAGAAACCTTGCAAGCTTCTCATCAAAAATGAAGGCAACCAAAGCAGGCACCTTCTGGAAAAACTCACTGGACTCAAGGCTTCAATGTTTGGTGCAATGATGGTTTGGGAAAACGTTTTCAGGCAGCCCAAGAAAAGAGGAACTTTCATTTCTTACCTCCTCGGAGGCATCAAAATCTTACACAATATCACAGAAGTTCCTTTCAAGGAAGGAAGTTGTTCTTGCTTTCAGGATTCCTTTAGTGGGAGTGTGAGGTCACCTCTGGAGTCATTCAGTCCAGGTCTTAGTCTAGTTGTAAACATATGCAAGTGAGATTTATTGTGAAATTCTGGTTATTCTCCAAGCACTGGGGTTCCAGTCCCTGGGGATGACAAGAGCCACATCACATGAGGGAGCTGCAGTGCTGGTGGTGTTGCCATTTTTTGGGGAATTGAAAAGTCAGAGATAGCTTTATTTTATTCATTTCACAACACCAAGTTCAGATATGTATA
>VXAU01001886.1:631306-659684 GCA_013399695.1 Formicarius rufipectus | reverse complement strand
TATATATGAATATTGTGCATTTATCCATTTATTCATCCTGTTGTTTAAGGAATTCCACGGTATCTCTCATCATGACAGCAGTGGCAAGCTCAAATTAGTGCCATGTCTTTAATTCTTGAAGAATTGATTCAGATTTCAGGCTTTGACTAAAGATCTGGGATGTTTTATACAAAGGAATTGTTTCAACATGTGAAACACATGGGAGGATGAACACTGCTAGTAACAGCAAGTGGGACGTGATCACCACTGGAGACCTTGGCAATAAAATCACAAAAAGTCAATACATTTTAAGCCTTTTTTTTTTTTTTTCCTAGACTTAGAGATGATCTTCTGAAAGTGGAGATCAAGAATCAGAATAAAACCTCAGCCACTGTGACCCGACCTAGAGAAGGAGAGGGAATAAATATCCCAGAGTTTGTAGCTGTGGGGGCTTCTTGTTTGATTAATTATATTTCAAAGAGCCATCTCTGATTATTAAAGACTCTGACTGGGGCAAGCAGCTCCAGCTAAGCTTTTTCTGCCCTGTGCTTGCAGGATGTTGGAAATTCTTTGCACCACAAGTGGAAAACTGATGTGGGACTCACACTGCAAATAAAGGAAAAACCTGAAGGGCTTGGAACTCTGGCTCATTTCACAGAGCCTGTTAGGGATAAGGGTGGAAAAAGAGATGAATCTGCAAAGGAAGCTGCATTTTAGAGGTCAGCAAGCACAGGGGTGGAGTGAGAATTGCCAAAAGTCAAGCTGAGTTAGACCTTGCAAAGGATATTAAAATAAACACCAGAAGTTCCTTATCCAGAGGAATAGAAAGAGAACCAGAAAAGAAGACGTGGGTTTGCTATTCAGGAAGGATGGGGTCGAGTTTGAGGGAAGCTGAGCCCAATTCCCCAAATTTAAATGCATGCATTGAATGTGTTTTCAGCAAGGAAGAGTGACTGGAGCATTGGGGAAAGGTTGGATGGCTCCTGAGTGGATGGACATGGAAGGCACCACATCCAAGGTGGGGAGAAAGCTCAGAGGACTGTGCTGAAACCAGAGAAAAGCCTGGCACATCCCATTAAACCAGGAGGGAAATAAGGGTGTCCATGTGGGGTGGGCTGAGCAGCTACAGATGCCTGAAGCTGACCCTGGTCATCTGAAAAGTTTGGCAAAGGAAGGGGAGAATAGGGGTCCTTGCAGAGGAACCAAATGTGCTGGGAGCTTCCCTGAGGTACTTTCACCATTCCTGATGTTTTTCCATACTCCAAGCAGAACCTCAGAAAGCAAGTTGTGCTTCTGAGGAGGACTCTGGTGAAAATGAAGGAGGTGGGAACTTGCATCACACTGTGACTCGGTAAGAAATCCAGCACACAATATGCTGAAGGGAGCTGATCCCGTGGTCTGGAGTGGTTGGGTGGTGGGAGGTCATGGACAGTTCCCAAAAAGCCCACTGGAGACCAATTTTCAGTGGTGTTCTCAAGAACTAGGGTGCCAAAGTTCAGGTAAGACTGGACAAAGGGGCAAAATTAATCCTGGAGTGCTGATCCTTACAAGGGAGACTCAATGTGGCACCTGGAAAGGACCAGAGGACCCTGAAGGCTGAAGTAATAAAGGAGGCATATTTAGATCATATTGAAGACTAGAAGATACCAAGTTGAGGGGATGAGAGTGAGGATTTCTGCAAGTCAGAGTCCTTTTTATCCCATTCCATTGTATTCCGTTCCATTCCATTCCATTCCATTCTTATTGGTGGGGAAAGAGAGGAAAAGAGAGCCCTGATGTCCCTCTGGGAAAACGTGGGCATGTTCCATGGAATAACTCAGCTGAGCAGTGATGGGGCAGGGCCACAACTGTCTCCTGAAACTGCAGCCAGGGAAACATTCTGGTGAGGAGGGAGAACTCCTTGGATAAAGGACAATCTTGCCACAGCACATGCTGGCCAGGAAGGCATTTCTGAGTTCAGAGGGGAAAGAAATGATCTGAAAATGTGGAGTTTGCTGAATTTGGTGGTCTCTTTAGCCCAAGTCATTTCCATTGGCAGTGAAAGGCTCTGGAACAAACAAATCTGCAGAAGCAGCAGAGCAAGGAGCAAAGGAATTAAAAAGAGGAAACAGACCCCAGAAGTTCTTTGCAGTTCCTTATTTCTGGACCAGGAATTTGAGGCTTTGTCCAGAGCTTATTAAATGGTGCAGAATTCTCCATCAAGGCCAGCATTCAATACCTGTCCACGGGGCAGCCCTGGGGGATCAGGAGGCACTAAATATAGGTATTAAACAGGCCAGGGCTCTGTTACCTTGGGTTTCCACTCCCCTTGAAACTCCCCAAGTCCTCTTCCTCCCTTCCAGCCCTACTTTTCAAACAGGCACTTTTACCAGAGAATCAGGGCTGAGCCATAAACTAATTTTCACGGTTTCTGGGCCAGTTGGCACAAGGCATGGCCACCAAGCTCCTGACCAAAAGAAGCATGTATTTCACAGATAATTTCTGTGCAACTCAGTGAGAGTCACACTTTTACAGAGCCACATAGTTTTAGCCTCTAGCAAATATTACAAGGAAGGCTTTATGCTATTAAACCCTGAGTCATTATCAAGGGCTAATTTTTAATGTGTTTTCCTCTGTTTACTCCCCTTCCTAATGTCATCACTGACATTCAAAGAAGTTTGCAGAGCCCTGACATGTGGAATAATAAAGAGAAGATCAGTTTATAAACACAGGAAAAAATCTCTTTCCATTTATACTAAATATTTTCAAATTAAATAAAACAGTTTACTCTTACCAAGTTTGGCTTTGGTTCTTCCCAGTTTACATTTCATGAGCAGCACCTTTCAATGTTTTAAAACTCATCCTCTGAGTAGTTTTTAATTGAGAGAAAAGTCTTATAAATTTAAGTGAACTATGAATAAAATCTGGGGTTTAACTGATTCTTTTGGCAAACTCTGTGCAAGTCAGGATACAGAATAGTCACTTCCTGACCTGAAAAAGCAATGAAACACTGTCCCAGCATATATAGACTTCAATGGTCAGCTATAATGAATTACAGTCCAACATTAAATCTGTGCAGTTTCCCAAGCTCCAGATATGCTGACCCACTCACATGACCAATAAATAAAGGAAAAAACCCGAGGAGGATTTCTCCAGGGAAGCATCTCAGAACTATTTTAACTACAGGCAGAGTACAAGGTGCCTCTTCAGGATTAAAAGCTGTGATTCATTCTCCCAGGCTAAACTCTGACCGACACAATTCTCACACCAGATTCCACCCAGAGCCTGAATTCATAAAACTGAAGACCAAGAGGGACCATTAGATCACCCATCAAACAACCCAGACTCTTTCATTTTACCCCGTTACTCCAACACCGAGCCCTAAACCCTGAGCTTAGCTAAGTCATGTCTTTGCTCAGGTTATCCTGACCCTGGTGTAGGATCATGGAGCTCATTAATTCCAGAGATAAAACTACCCTTTGAACTTGAACTCCTGAGCTGGTGACTTTCTGCTTTGTGGCATGACAGCCTTAAGGAGCCAAGCCCCCTGTCAGCTCCGAGGTAACTGATGTGGAATGGTGATGGACACGAATTCCAAGCCCTGAGCCAAAGATTTCTTTATATGGCCAGTGTTGCTGTAAAGATCTACAGGTCCCACAGCTTTGGGACTCCGAGAGTATCCTGATCTTTATCTCTGCCTGGGAATTAAAAATGCTTCATGCAGGGCAGGGAAATGAGATCTGCACACAAGAGGACGGAGGGCACTTGCTCCACAATGGCAATTTGGGGAACGTGCCTCGCCTTCTGCAGGGGCAAGGGACAACATTAACCCTTTTTTTTGTTTATTTTTTAATAAATCTGTAATTAAGACTATCACTCAACTTTCTGTTTTAAAACAGGGTGTTCTCATGAGAGCTCCACAGGTTGTTTGAAAGCTGGGCCTCTTCCCAGTATTTTTCAGCCAGTTTCCTGAGCTTGCTGACAGAGCTGTCTGGACGGCCACTGGCTCGCATTCCTCGCAGTCTCTGCTCCAAGCCAGCTTCTTTGGGCCCAGTTTCAACAAACACAGACGGACCACCACAATCCAGAGCTCGACGTGGGCCTGGCACCACATGCCTTTGAGATATTGAGCATAAATCAGCCGTGGGGAGCTCGGCCAGAGGTGGGCGTTGAGAGAACTGCCAGCTCCGTGCGCCGAGCGTGGGGCTGGACACGGAATGCCAGAGCTCGCAGGTCTTTCTTTAATGCCAGTTGGGCTGCAGGAGCAGGAACAGCAGCCAGTTAAGCAGCTTTCAAGAGAAAGCAGGTATTTTCTATTGAATTTGCTGCTGGGAGGCCTGGGTTTGGGTCAGCAGGGGGGACAATGTCACGATGTGGGGTTGCTTTGCTTGAGGTCCAGGAGAAAGAAGTCAAATTGGTGTTACGAGAGCCCACTCTGGGAAAGCATCACTGCTGGGGACCCTGGTGGCCCTCCAAGGCTTTCCATGGCTCTGTCCTCTGAGCTGGGAGAGCAGTTACTCCTCTGAGCCTTTGGAGGCACAAACACAAACCTGGTTCCAGAAACCTGCCTGAAAGGACGTGACTTTTTCAGGGATGATATGGCACTGAGGTGAAGCACAGCATCAACTCAGTCAAGGACAAGGAGCAACCCTGCTTCCCGTGGGAAGCCACAGGGCAGCACAGTGTGCCCAGCTGAGGCTTTTGGGCACACACTTTTGATCATCCTCATCACAAAGGCCTGCAAGAATCAAATGTAAATACAGCCTTGTGGTTTAGGACAGCCTGGTATTTATTTTCGGGGGAGGTCTTGCTCACATCTCAGCCCTGCACACCCCTGACCACCAAGAGCTCGAGCTGGGCTATGCCATTAAATATCACAACCCATCAGGCAGCTTGTGTGTCTCCTAATTAAATGACTCAAGAAATTGTGCCTAATTACAGTGCAGAACCAATACTTATTTCTCAGGCTGCTGAATTATTAGTTCACTTATTGACAGCGACAACAATACTAAAAAACCATCAATTGTGAACAGACTGAGGGGCTCATTTGTAAGTATTTGTGTCTGTGAATGGCTTTGTCCTGTGCCTCAAGCCAGCTGAGCTGGCAGCTTCCTGGCATTGGAATAACCTCATCCAGAGCTGTGGGTATGTACCGCTAGGGCTGGGTCTGAGATGCTGCCGACGGCGATAGGGCTGGGAGATGCGTTTTGGTGCCAAGATATTCCAGCTGTGCTGGCTGGGCTCTGTTTGATGTCTCACCTGCCAGCTCCATCCTGTTCTAAGAAATGTTAGATGACAGAAAAAGACTGGGGACTGCTTTCATTTCCAGCGCCGCAGCTAAACCAGGGAACGTTCTGCTTAGGAGGAAAACGAAGCACGGAGTGTTTTATTCAGGAATCAGAACATTCCCCCAGATTTTCTATGGGAAGTTTACATTGATTACAGACCAGAAACATCTTGTTAAAACTCCTGAGCCAAAAAGGGATAGAGCAGCCAGCAGCTGGCAAGTTCCAGAGGTGGACTCTCATGTCAGCATCCTATTCCCATGACATCAGGGGGGTTATGAACACAGAAACGCTGCCACGCTCTCCCGAGTGCCATCACGGGCTGACAGTGCTCCACAAACACACCTCACTGCATTTCCCCCTGCAGGAAAGTCTTCTTGCTGCAAAAGAAGCTGCAGGGAGTCAAGCTGATCAGAGTTTCAGCAGAGATCTGCCTTCGTAGGATGGGGAGCAGCTGGAGAACAGTCTCTCCTGGTGTCCGGTGTCACATTTATTGGAAAAGCATCTCTGCTGGTGTCAGCCTCAATCTGTGTCAGAGCAAAAGTTGGCATCGCTACCAGTTCCTGCCAGAGAGGGAAAGTTGAGACCCGAAGGAGTCCACAGGGGACTCAACACAGATCCCCTTTTAATAAGACAACCGGGTCAGGGGAAGGTGACCCTGCCCTGGGTGCTCCTCACAGCTCCCCCAGCCCTGTGTGTGCCTGGGCTGGGAGCAGATGAGTGCCCTCCAGACGTCAGCATCAAAACCTGTCTGTGAAAACTGGCTGTCTGCATTGCAGAATTCCCAGTTTTTCCATCATGCTTCTACATTATGGCATAGAACACGATAAAAGAGGATTCATGTGAAATGCATTTCCCCCCAGAGATAGAAATGTTAAAGTTTAGGGGGTGTGAAGGTGTTGTCTTCATTTCTAAAATAATTCTGCCACTCCCTCAGCCCAGTTTGTCTCACCTCCGGAATAGTTTATCTGAAATAGCTGATTTTTGATGGGTAGCACTCTCCAGAGAACGAAAAAGGAGGTGAATTTGGAACCCTCTTTCTGCATTTCTAAGACTTACATAGTTCTGCTGTTTAAATCCGTGACTCCCCCTGCAGCAGTAATGAGGTTTCTTGAATTCTCAGCAAGTGAGCAAAAAACCATCAGAGGCTTGTCTTTAATATCTCTTAGCAAAATATTTTTGTCTCTTCAAAGAGGACAGCAACGAAGATATCTGTCCATGGGGGAACACAGTTGGTGTATGGGATCCCCTCTGCAGTGTGGCAGGGGATTGCTATAGATTAGGGTGCTCCTGGCAGGCACAATAAATCCATAATCTTAATGCCAGACAGTAGTTGCAATACTGGTCTTATTTTAGATGTAGAAGTGTGGAGGGGTTTTGGGGTGTGGAATTATGACAGTGCACCAAACTTGTTTTCTACTATTACTGCAACTTCACACACAGTCGTTTGAAATAAGCCAGATTTTGGAGCCAAGGGCTGCAAAATGAGAGAACAGGATGTTGCAACTGGAGGGTCCACGACGAAAGGTGAGTCTTGCAGCAGATTTCTGAGGAAGGAACTGTTCTCACTGATTTCATTTGTCAAGGGGCATCACTTTGCACCCTTGGTGAATTAGGAAGAAAGAAATCGAGGTGAAAAGGGAAAAGAGTGGAAGTGGCAGCTCTTTGTTTCCTTTTCACACAGGGAGAGCAGTAACTTGGCATTGTCCTGCTGCAGCCTTGGGCTTGGACTTCTGTGCAGAGGCACCACCTCATCTCCGTCCCCTGAGGACACTTATCCTCCTTTAACTTTTAGCATGTTCCCTGAACTGAAAATTCCCCCCAATAACACATGTGTGAGACACAGGGAAGAAGATAAGGGCTGTAATATATCTGTCTGATTTCTTTCCTTCCAGTGAAGATAAAGAGATACAGCTGAATTATTTCCTCATTCCCCCAGCAGCAAAAAATAAAATCTTAGGGGAGGAAAAAAATCCATTTTGAAGAGGTTGTTGGTTGTCAAAGGATTGTTGAAGAGTTATTAAAGCTGGAAAGACAGAAAATATCTCCATAAAAATAAAACCTGGAAAACAAAGTTTCTGGCTTAGGATCATAAAAATGAAGCTTCTTCCTTGGAGACAGCAAAGAGAAAGAATTCCCTTTGTCAGAAAGAAAGGAAAGGAGAGCAGAGCCGTTTCCTGCTTCCTGAGTGCTCCTCGTCAGCTAAGACTGGAGAAGGTGCCTGGCACTAAGTTAAGGGTAATCTAAGACAAAAAACTCCCAGAACAAGTCCAGGTAACCCTGTCTCAGCTTAAATTCACAACTCTCTCATGCAGAGGCATGAGATTTGATAAAAGCCTTGTTAAAACCCAGCTGGAAATTATGGATAAAGCTCAGAAAAGTAAAACCCTGTTTCCTTTTTTCCCTACAAGCAGCAATGTGGAAGGGGCACTTATCCTGCCAACCTGCTCCTTCAGGACCACACAGGGATGCCAAAGTCCTGCTCTTTGATACCATCAGTTGATGTCAGTGGTGCTTTGCACTGCTGTGTGGTGGAAGCAGCTTTGGTGGACCTCCCAGTGGAGCACAGGGATGGACCATCCTCCTCTTCCTCCCACCTCATGCATTTCCAGGGCTGAGTCTCACACAGGGCATGGGGAACCTTCCACAGATAGAAGGGTCTGTCCATGCCTCTGGTTAAAAAGGAAGTTCTTGTGCTGGGGAATTGCTGTTCCATCGTGGTAGAAATAAAAAGAGAAAGGAGGGTGAAAATGATAGATAAATCTATAAATTAATCCTTAGTTAAATAAAGATGCCTGATGATCTTATCCACTGCACCACTCTGGTGTTTGGGGGTCGTTTGGACGAGTGTTGGAATTGGGGAGGTAACATTTCTCCTTGCTGGATTTCTGTTGGTAACAAACAAACCTCAGACATTACGACCGTTCTGAAGCTGTTCAAGAATCAAGTGCAGGATATTAGAGGAGTTGGTCTTATGGTGAATCCCTCAGGGGAGACTCCCAGGTAACTTAGGGAAAGTGTTGCCAAGCTATGGCCACAACAGAACTACCTACAGTCTCAGAAATCCCATTTTTATTGATCAGAAAAAGCTAAACCACATTCCATCTTGCTCCCTGCTATAATTCAATTCTGGTTTTAAATATGTTTGCTCCTTCCCATTGCTGAATTCATATCTATTCACAGCAAACCTATGGAAAAGAGGTGAAGAATACTGTTCCCTCCTCACATTTTGTGTTTCTTTCTCTTCTTTGTGCCATTGAAGCGCCACTGAATTTTTTTGAGCAACTGCATTATTTCAGCTCAAGCCACAAAGCATTTTGGATTATGAAGGGTAAGGAATGATTTATTTTAGCACAATTTGGAAGCATTAGGATGTACCAAGAGATTACAATGTGCCAAAAAGCTGCAAATATCCAGTACAAAGCCAAAATCTATGATGCTGCTGAAAGTCAGGTTAAATATAGAAACCAGGTTTACTGGGGAAAAAAGCATCCAGCTGGAAAAATTGGTGTACTTTTTGACTGGTCTATAGAAACACAGGTGCTTTGAGGAGAATTGTTACACCAGATCAGCATAAAAACCACCCCTTGGAGGTTAAGATATCATAGATTGAAATGCCTATCAAGGATTTATTATTTGCATTTTGGTTCAATATTGAGTCAGTGTCACAGCATTATAAGTAATAACCACTAATGAACAACTTGGTGAGTGTCATGGACAGTTTTTCAGGATCAATATTAGTTCCCAGCCACTTTGCTATCACCAGCTCTGGAGGCCACCAAACCTCTCATTTTCACTTTTGGTTGAAGGTTTAACAAATCCATCACCGTCTTTAATCCTGGAAAAATCAACCTCAGCAAAAATGAGGGTCTCTGAGCTTGTAAAGCTCTGCCCTGCGAGTCCTCAGCTTTGCCCCTTCCACATTTCAGCCCCCGGAGGACACTCCGGATTCCTCGGTCCCCGCGGCTGAAGTTCCCTCTCCGCAGTTTCAGCTGCTGCTTTTCCCGGCTGGAATGGATGTTCGGTGGAGCAGGAGCAGCGTGAGGTTGGCAGCAGGAGCTGCCCGGGCCGAACCGGCTCTCGGAGCGCTCCGAGGGCTCTCGGCTCTGGCACGGCCCGGGGCTGGGCAGCGGGTTCTGGGTGCCCCTTCCCCGGGGGGGCGTCCGTGGGGCAGGGAGGGTGATGGTCGCGGAAGCCCCTCGTGGTGGGAAATCAAACAGAGTCCCCGCCAGAGGGCAAGAGGGCAACGAAAACAGTCCCGACAGCCCCGTCCCTTGGAGAGGTGCCCGGGTGAGCTGGAGGGACGTGCTGTTTGCACCTCCGAGGCGCCCGATCCTCAGGCTGCTCAGAAACTGCCTGTGGTTTAGTTTATTTTTTAATTTTCTTTATTTTCTTGTATTTATTCTTGTATTTTATTCACTTTTATTTAATTTTATTTTACTTTATTTTTNAGCCTGGCTCGCAGCGCAGACCTCCCAGCCGTTCTCCCGGTGAAACCCACCCCTCCCGCTTTCCTTCACTTCACCTACGACCCCACCGAAGGGAAGATGGTTTGGTGGCAGAGAAATCCCTTCCCACCCATTCCACTGATGTTTTTAGCAGAAACTCTTCTGGGTTGACTTGATTTTTTATTTCCCCCGTTCCGGTTGCACCCCGAGTGTGTTTTCCCTGCGTGCCGGGAGGAGCTCGCGGTGTGAAGGTGCGGGGCGCCCGCCGCGGGGCGGATGTGCGGGGGTCCCACCGCGGTGAGAAGCGGCGGGGGTTCCGCGGTGCGAAGGGGCGGGGGTCCCGCACTACGGAGGTGCGGGGGTCCCGCCGCTGTGCGGAGGTCCCGCTGTGAGGAGGTGCGGGGTTCCGCACTACGGATGTGCGGGGGTCCCGCTGTGAGGAGGTGCGGGGTTCCGCACTACGGATGTGCGGGGGTCCCGCTGTGAGGAGGTGCGGGGGTCCCTCCGCGGTGAGGAGGTGCGGGGGTCCGCACTAGGGATGTGCGGGGGTCTCCCCGCGGTGCGCGGTGTCCCCGCAGCGCCGCGTCCCGGCGGGAGGGACTCCACCGCCCGCCCGGCTCCTCCTGCGCTCGCCCGGGGCTGCACCCCGGCAGGATTCTCATCAGGCCCCCGCTCTTAGTCAGCTTTTCACCCGCACAGGCCAAGGACAAGTTGTAAAGTCAGGAGGAACTCTGGCAGCGGTTTCGTGACTCACAACAGAGCAGGGCTTGTCTCCCTTCCACTTTCTGCAAACTCCCTTTTTTCCTTGTGTTGACCACACACAAATGGTTCTAATCAGCTTCCAAAAGGCTCTCATTGGCATTTTAAGATGTTTGCTCTTTACATTCTTCTCTACATCCCCCTTTCCTTTCTCATCTTAAAGCGAAGAGGTTGTTGAAAAAACGGACAACTTTTTCTTTTTTCTTTTTTTTTCCCCTATTTTCTTTTCCCTGAGCAATTTCGGCTTTCCATTAGCTGAACACTTCTATTGAAGGGTGTTTGGAAGTGCAACGGATATGGAAACCTCTTTATTATGCTTGGAATGTCAGTCGGGACATTTGTTTGAGTTGGAGCGTGCGAAACACGACCGTGGCAAGAACAAGCAGTTTGCTCCTTTAATGGCCCTTCCTCTGCTAATGCGGCTCAGGCTGTCAAGTGATGCCTGTTCCTCGATGGCAGGTGAATTCAGGTGCCTCTCCACCCAGCGGGAAGCTGACAATGCCCCTGTCAATCAGCGCCCCAGGGAGGATAACTGGAGATAATTGCTCCTCTGGAAGAGGAGCATCCTTCAAGGGCACCTCAGGGGATGCAGTTAAAGGCTTTTCCCCCTTCTGATTGCACCGAGGAAGACACTGAGAAGGGTTGGAAGCTCCTCAGGAAGGAGGAAAAGGAAGATGGTTGTTGGCCTGAGAGCTGTTGTGACTTCCTGGAGGGAGAGAGCCAGGAGCTGGCTGAGGGAAAAGCAAGGAAAGGAAGGGGATAGAATGCCCAGAGACTGCACACATGTGCCTCTTCCAAAAGATTTGCTTCTCTGCCACAATATTGACAGTGAAACATATTCCTTTCTATAAACAAAAATACACCACCAAAAAAAAGTGAGCCCTTGGCATAGGCCAATAAAATCACACATTGTGAACAGGGCCAGGCCAAGATGGAAAAATACTCAAGTCTATTTTTCCTAAAATCTACCATATTTCTCCACTCTCCTTTTTTATTTCTTCTGTTTCTTTCATCCCCCCCGGCATGAATGTGGCAGCAAAACGACACGAGTGTGTCAGCTCAGATTTTACAGGGATGTTCCAGCGTGGTCAGGTGAACCCACAGGGATCCTCAATGGGCTGACTTGCATGAGTGAAGTCCAATGGATCTTGTTTTGGCTTGAGGAACACCAGATGTTGAGTGACAAACAAGAAAGGGCCCAGAGGTTTGGGCAGAATTTCCACAGATGGCCCCCACGGGTACCACAGCCCCAGCTTTTCTGGAATAATTTTTAACCTGAGAGGTCCTTGGTTCCAGCAGGAACCATGAGGTCTTACACATGAGCTTCTGAGTTCAGTCAAAAGGCCAGAAAACTCATGAAAATGTTGAGATTTTGGCCCATGAGAAGATGCCACAGATTGATAAGACAGACAGGTAGAGAAGCTGGAGAAGACAATGACTCATATTAGTGTAAGTCACAGCCTTGAAAAGGGAGGAGAAAACTTAAAAGGAAAATATCGCTTTTCTAAGATTTAAAAGGATTATTTGCACATTTGCAGTTCAGTAAGACACTCAAACAGCAACCTCCCCTGTGAGATCTAAAGGACTGCACATACATTGTTATGCCATTCCCTGGAGGGCAAAAGTGCTGGAGAAAACCCAGCAGTAGTTCTGTTTTTTTTTGCAATTCCCTTGTCTCTCCAAGTTCCAGCACAACCTCTATCCGTATCTGCTGAGCTACAAACCTTTTGGAAACACCTGTGTAGGTAAACAGCATCCCAGTGCTCCAGTCAGATCTGGAAAGTTTGGATGTGTGACAAAAATTCAACACTGAGTTCTTGCAGAAACTCTTTTTAAAAAAATCAGTAAAAATGTGATTTTTTTTTTTTTCTCCCATGAAAATGAAATCTAAATAAGGAAAGAGCAGGGAGAAGGAGACCTATTTCTCCTTGTTGTCTGGACAGGTGTCTTCTTGAAGGAGAGAAAAAATGATATGTCGTACCTGTAGATATTCTTTATGCACCAAGAGATAAACATTTGGCTTCGTCAGGTTATCCCAACTGGATAATGTTAAATAACACCTTCACAACCAGGAAAATCATCAGGAAGAAACCATTTGATTTATCCCTCCAAACCTGCTGATCCAAAGACCAACAGGGAGAGCTGATGATCAGTGCAGACCCTTTAGAGCAAAGGAGCTGCTAAAATTAGCAGGGATTATTCTCTTACCTTAAAGGGCGCCTGCTCTTGTGTCTTCTTGAGAGCTGGAGGAATCTGGTTTATTTTCCATGAGTTCTCATCTTCTCCTCAGGACACAGCTGGGGCTTTGTGAAGGTGACCACAGCAACCAGGGGGAACCATCAATCAGCCGTAGCAAACCAGAGTTTTCCCCTTTGCAGTTTTTCCATCTTAGCTGGGACTTGGGATGATTCAAAGATGAGTTGGCAGGATGGTGGTGGGGCAGACTGGTGTCCACCCACCCCCTGGACCCTCAGCCACCTCTGGGAGGGCTCAGGTATCTCCCTCTGCTTCGTGGTTCTCCTCCTTTAGACACCCACATGGTTTCAGCTTTGGGGGGGACTCCCTGAGATGACAGACAGGTGACAAGTTGTCATTTCCTCTGAGCAGATGAACTGAGGTGAAGAAGATGAGCTGAAACAGCTGCTGTACCCATAACAATAGGAACCTGAAAGGTTACCCCAAAAGGTCTTCAATATCTACATTCTATTGCCAGGGTCAATTTATAATTTTAGTTGTTTTTTTTTCCCCCCTCTTCCTCAATGCTCAGCACGAGCAGCGTGGGGAGCACGACAACATAATGCTCTGCTTTCGTTATCCTGAACCAATTTTGCTTGGCTATTTTTAACTCCTGTAAATGCTGCTGCCACAGGGAATAGGTAGAATTATTTTACCATTTTAGCAGGCTGGAAAGAAGTGAAATGAACTTTTGCATACAGTGGGATGCTACCCTTGCCAGCACTTAAATGAAGTGGGTTTGCCTGTGTTATTCCAGGGCCATAATAATGTAATTGCGTGGGACTAGCAGGGTGTTTCACATCTCTGCACTAACCCGACATTAATCTGAGCAGTAGCTGAACATTAAATCCTTCTCACAGGCTGGGAAAAGTGAGGAGAAGACTAAATCTCTGGGATCAGAAAGAATATTAGTGCCACGGTGCAGCTGGGAGGAGGCAAAGACCTCCCTGCAGGACTGAAGCTCTACTGCCTCCTGCAATTTTTATGGTAAAATACTCTCTTGACTTTTCTTTGGTTTATATCAATCCCCTTCAGGATCTTTACAGGGGTGGTGCTGCTCATCATGGTGAGTCCTCTCCACTCTGTAGAACTGGGTAAGTGATAACCTACCTGTGTTTGATGGAGTTATTCCAACCCAGTTATTTTAGTGTATTTATTCTTTCTTCTCTATGAGGGGCACCCGGGCAATGAGGGACTGTCCCTGAGATAACCGGTTATAGGGGCTACTCAGCTGCAGCCACACTTTGTGCCCCTCCTCTCCCACAGCCCCAGCAATTCTCAGGTTGTTCATGACACAGCAGAGGGGTTTACTCAGTTTTCAAGAACCTGCATTAAATTCCTTTCAGGGTCAGCGCCTGTGGAAAGCACATGGGTCAGCGAGGCCCTGGCACCCAGGAGGAGAGTCCTGAAAAGTCATCCTTTACTCTCCCCAAATTCATGTCTCATCTTCATGGACACTGTCTTCGCTCCCTAAAAACAGCCACCTTCCTTGAAAAGCCTGTCTGCCTTAACCCTAACCCTCCTCAGAGGCTCTGGATCTGTGCCCTCAGCAGCATTTCCACAGCCAAACTGCACCTTCTCCTTTTTTCCTGGACATCAACCACTGGGAGGGTTTGCAAAATTAACTGAATGCCAGAATTCTGATCTCTCACTCCTGGTGGAAGGACGTGGGCAGGAATTTCTTGTGGCTTCACTCGTGGGTGAAAGAACCTCTGTGGATCTAACATGACTTGTCTTTTCCTCATTCCTGGCAGCCCTTTCTTCTCCTGCATCCATGTAAGAGGCCGTTCCTATTAATAGCTCCCAGGCTTTGCATTTCCTGCATCCAAAGTGCTAATGCAAACCCCTTCCTGCCAACCCTCCAGGGGAAAGGCAATTTCCTCTGTCTCCCCACCCCTATCTGTACAACTGGTCATCCGACCTTCTGGAGGTTTCTGTCCTATGGCAGATTTACATGAAACATCTGCTGCTCCTTGTCGGAGTAGGTGTTTTACAGGGAAAAGCTGCTGGCTGACTCAGGACAATGAGTGTTTCTCCCTGCCCAGATGACTATTCCCATTCTCTGGAAGGGAAATAGCAATCAGACCTTTTGCCCTGGTTGACTTCTCATCCTGCTGCTTCTGCCCCAGCCAGGCTTCCTCCAGGGGCTGCTCCATGAAATCCTTCATCCTGCCTAATTAGAACTCCATCCTGGTGCTGAGGGCAGCTCAAAGAATGGGAGCTGGGGATTTGGGGCTCTGCAGAGGTTGACATGGGCTCACTCGGAAAGGACAAAAGTTTGGGATGCATCCTACCTGTGTGCAGCTCTTCACTGAGCAGAGCTGTTTTCCATGGTGGCTTTGCTCTATTCCCTTGCCACAGAGATGCCCCTGATGTGGAAGACAGGTGTTGAGCCATGCCCTTCTCCATGCAGAGCGCACCAAAGCTGGACCAGCAGTGCAGGCTCCAGCAGCTTCTTAGGAGTTGCACATGTCACATTGTCACCCATGGGCTCGAGTCAGACATCAATACTCTGAAGGCAAATGGGCTTTCATCTTCTTTTGACCCCAAAATAGGTTTCTAGATCTGGTCCAGGTGGTGCAAGAGTCAACCTTCCCTCCTCCCTGCCCCTCTGCCCTCTCCCCAGCCTTCCTGGAATGATTGCCATGTCTCTGTGAGCCTTTCAGTGGGAATCAGGATAAATCCCCCCTTGTCTCAGCTCCAAGGCCTTCCCATGGTCCTGAACCATCCCAGTCTTGTCCTTGGCAAGGGGAGGGATGCCTGGCACCAAGCATCCCTCCTGACTGTGCCAAGGGCAGTGCCAGAAAATCACAGGGAAGGGGCAATTTGCAAGTCGTTTTTGGTTTCCACTCCTTTAGGACCCAAAAGGGCAGGAGGGGGGTGTGTGTCAGGAGCCTGGTGAAGTCCAGCACTTCTGAGGTGGATGGAAAAGAGAGTTTCTTGGGGGCACATTGCCCATAGTTTGGTAAGTAGGTGTTTTCTGCAGTGAATATGACACATGAAATGGCAGCAACATTTGCTTTCCATTCCTCCAAAGAGACATTTGTCTCCAGCCTAATAAATCTGCATCTCAATGTGCAGCCTACTGAAAAAAACCCCCAGTGCCAGCATGACCTGTTTATGTCTCCTGTGCCTCAGTTTTCCTATTTGAGGAACAAACTTTCTGTTGTAAGGTTTTGCAGGGTTTAAAAATGACAGGTTTTGGATCAGCTGGGGTTTCCAAAGCAATGAATCCCCTGAAGTAGATAAAAAAGGACATGCAAGGAAGGATTTCTTGTGTAAATGAAAGTATTTTTTCAGAAGGATCTGTCACTGAGATGGTTTGGATGGTTTTGGCTTAGCAAAGTGTTGGTTGTTGAATTCTTTTCACTTGACAACAAATATCTTGAGAGCAGCTGGTTAAATATTGAGGTTTTATGTGGTGCCTTTATTTAAATGTGGCCTTATCTGTAACAGCATCTATTTATAATGATCTGGAGGAGATAATAAACAGGGACCTCAGGGGTCAGCCAACAACAAGAGGAGCGTGCCAGAGGGGCTGTGTGTTCCAGGTGTGTTCTGGGCATGTTCCAGGTGTGTTCTGGGCATGTTTCAAATCCAGGTGTCTTTCAAAATGTCCGGAAACATGCCTGGCTGTGTTCCAGGTGCTCCAGATGAGTTTAGACCATGTTCCAGGTGTGTTCCAGGAGTGTCCCAGGTCCAGGTGTGTTTAAACACACCGTTTTCCAATAAACACCAATTTCTTTTGGAGAGTGTTTGTTCTCTTCATCACTATAGTGGGAATATATGAAAAAAAAAATAAAAGGAAATTCTCGTTTCTGAGTTGCGAGACACCAATGAAAGGAGGTGGGAAGGGTGGGCAGCTCAGACACACCATCTCAGAGGGAGCTGGATGGGAGTGGGGAAACGTGCTCCCCTTCCAGGGGCTTCAGACTATTCCTTGGGAACCCCTGGAGCATGAGATGTTAGGATAGGGGCTCTTTAAGATGGGCTTGAGGGGGATTTATGACCCTGGAGACTTCACTGAGCCTTTCCATAGATCTCCCTGCAGTTGACATAACAACAGAGTCCTAATTCACAGCCCAGCACTAAAACCTTGGACTTCCCTCAAAGAAAATGGAGGGGAGAAAAAAGATATCAAAGAGATCAAAAGTGTGTTTGCATTAACATCAGAAATCAGATGGTGCCAAAGGCCTCTCAAGGCAAAAGGCTTCGATTTTTCCTCTTCCCAGTGTCCAACCTGTAAAAATTAATGTGTCAACATCTCCAAGAAAATACTGTCTCCATGACCTTCCTATTCCCCCTCGATTGGAGGCTGCTGGTCATCATAAAAATGTTTTCTCTTGGTATTTTTCACATGATAGATTTGTAGGACAAGCCATTACATTAATACTGTGTTCACTGTTCTGCTGCATTCAATTACCTATAAAAGGAATTTTTATTCAGGGCTAGAACATTCTAAGTCCCCCCCTACAAACCCCCTCACTACAGCCCTGAAATCCCTTTGCTGCATGGCTTGAAATATTAATTCTTTTTAGGGTGGGAGGTAAGTTTACAAAGTGGCTGAGAGGATACTTTTCATCTCCTGGTCAGTGGTATCTATTTATTTATTTTATTTTTTAAAAATGAGACTCCTGCTGAAGACTAACACTTGCCTTTAGCAACTGCTGGGGGAAACTTATTAGTGGGGTGATATATGGGATCTTTTTACTTCACAGATGGGCTCTCTCTGGTTCAAAAGAAAACGAGGTCTCAAGTAGCCTGTTCTTTACAAAAATAATAAAGGCTGACTTCACAACAATGGCATGTGCCCTCGGGGCCCCTCTCCAGAGCTCAGGGGCTGAGGGAGAGGCAAAAGACTGCCCTGAAATCCAGGGCTGAGCTCCTGCCCACAAGCACCACCAGGCACCGTTGGCAGAAGCACCAAAAACCTGCCCCAAACCACTCCAAAGCAGCTCGTGGTCTTTGGCCGTTGATCCCAGAGGGAATGAACCCTCTCCAGCAGGAATTAGCTCCAGTCTACCCTCACACAGACACCCCTACATCCAAAACTCCTCCACTCTGCAAAGTTGGGAGTTGGAGAACTCGACCCACAAATTGCCAGGTCACTCAGAAGGTCGTTGTGGGTCCAGGTTTAGGTTGGATATTTGGGAAAATTTCTTCATGGGAATGGTTATCAAAGCTGGGAGTTGGAGAACTCGACCCATGAATTTCCAGGTCACTCAGAAGGTCGTTGTGGGTCCAGGTTTAGGTTGGATATTTGGGAAAATTTCTTCATGGGAATGGTTATCAAAGCTGGGAGTTGGAGAACTCGACCCACAAATTGCCAGGTTGCTCAGAAGGTCGTTGTGGGTCCAGGTTTAGGTTGGAAATTTGGGAAAATTCCTTCCTGGAAAGGGTTACCAACCACTGGCACAGCTGCCCAGGGCAGTGGTGGAGTGCCCATCCCTGCAGGGATTCAAAGGCCATGGGGATGTGGCACTTGGGGACAGGGGTGGCCTTGGCAGTGCTGGAGGAACACTTGGACTCAGTGATCCATTCCCAGCCTAAATGGTTCTGTGCTTCTAATTTTTTTGTTGTTGCTGTTGCTTTTTTATTCCTTTATTTTTATTTTATACAGGCCAAAGATGTTCATCCCTGAGTTGGAGCCTGTGGCCTCCAGGGCTACAGAGTTTGGGTTCTTACTGGAAAGTTGTCAGACTGCTCTGAGGGAAGGGGATACACTTGGCATTTTTCACTGGTTTGGCAGCAAACAAGTGAGAAATCCAACATTCCTGTCCATTAATGATGCATTTATAAACAGTTAATAAAGGGGAAGTTTATTTATCTGTATGAAATGGCCGTTTTAATAAATGGTAAATGATTTTTATAGTGACCAGAAGTTTGCTTATAACCCAGGTTTATAACCAGCCATAAAATCTCTGACTGATGTGTTTTAGCTGATGTTTGACACATCCTAGTCATGTTTGCAATTTTCTTATAAAAATCTCTTAAATATTTATTTCCCATTTATAAGTGATTTAGAAAGGGAAGCATTACTATAAAACATGACTGCTGCATAAAGGTTTTGGATGCCTGAATAATTGGGTTATTTGCTCTCAGTTCTTATTTCTAAATGAACTGGCACAACAGGCTTTTTCTTTATACAATTTTGTTTATTATTTTTTGCTTTTGAGGATGGAGTCTCCAGGATTAGTGCAACTAATAGACTATTTGTGGTTTTGTGCCAATATCAGTGGTTGTGCAATGGTTGTGCAAATTTTGACCAATACTGCTACAAAAGCAGCCCTTAGTGTGCTGTGTGACCTGTTTACAGGGGGAAAGGAATGACTTTAATCCCCCTGATTAGCACCAGTTCAAGCTGCAGTTCACATCACTGCAGCATCTCCTCCTTCCCTCCTCAACCTCTGCCATCCCAGATCCACCTTATCCCTCTCAGGGCTAATCTCTGCAGATACAGCTGTTTCTGGAATCCTTTTATATAGAATCCTTTTATATGGAATCCTTTCATATGGAATCCTTTTATATGGAATCCTTATTCCCTTTCAGCTGCACTGGTGTTTTCCAGCCAGCCTTTTCCACCTGCCAGCTCCTGCTTTCAGTGCAGCCATGGATGCTTCCATCAGACCCCCAAGCAATTTTCCAACATCATAGGGCAATTCTAAGATATTTAGCACCCAGTCCCAGAGAAATCTGTTATTACAGGCTCCCCAAGGGCTTCCCTGTCACTTCTCTCCTCTGTCCCTGAGTGCTGAGATGGATCTTACAGGGAACATCCCCCCACAAGTCCCCCAGTGCTGGAGGGAGAGGGTGGGATGTACCTGGAATGTCCACTCTGCCTCTTGCAAGCAGATGTATAAAAGTGTTGGCTCAGTCTTTTTGCCTCCCTTTCTACCTGTAAATACAGGAAAGTGTCATACTTTGATGGCTAGAAAAGCCTTTTCCCCCTTTTATTCCCCTCCCCATGGAAAAGGAGGCAAAATTAGGCACAGGAATCAAAAATAAAGAAGCAGGACAAGAAAAAGGGAGAGGAGTGTGGCTGCTAAAAATGCAAATCCAACCAAAAGTTCCTGTCCAGATCTGGGAATGGGACAGAGAAGGGGAATTTCCACTAAATACATTACTCCTTTGAAGAATTCCCAACATTTCCAGTGGCTTTCTCCAACAGTTCCTTTGCTGAAGGGTTTTGGATGTTGCCAGGGACACGAACAAGCAAATGGGAGTGATTTTCCTGTGCTGTTCACCTCCTGTGGGAAACACTACAAATCCTCCTGCTCTCATCCTGGGCCACTGCAGGGAATTTAATCTGTCTAAGTGGGCACAACCAAAATTTCAGGAACATCTGAGGAGCTCAGGCTGCTTGGTGGATTCTTCTGCCTGCAGTGAACCCAAAGATGACTGGGGGAGAGATCACAATTTTTAGAAAACCGTAGCTTTAAAATATTTTATTATTTTATTTCATTTTGATTTGTTTTCTTTTTTAAAAAACCCCTCACACTCTGATAACAGCATCAGTTGTTTCTTTTCCCCAGAACACAGATCTCAAATCTATCCACAGAGGCACAGCTTGTGTTGTGAGAGGTGAGAATGGATATCAGGTATTGGGAAGGACTCAGCAACACCAGGATTCTGGTATGAGGATGGAATTGGATCCAGCCAAGGGGTGTGGAGGGCTGTGGAGCTCCCCTGCAGCACCACAAACCAACAAGTGTCCTCAGTGAGGACACCTTCAGGGAGGGTTTTAAGGTTGCTGCAGAACTATTGAAACTTCTCTTTTAACCCTGCCAGCAGATCCAACACCCCCAAGACCCTTTGATTTAACACTACCCCGGTTGAAGTCAGGGCTGATTTCTCCCTCAGTTGCAGTGGAGTTCGTGACTCCCTAAGGATGCAGGGCTTGGAATTACACAAAGAGCAATTTCGGTAAAAACATCTAAAATATGTTTTCCAGGCTTGCCAAGGCTGTGATCTTGGTGTCCTCCAGAGCTGTAAATGGTTACAAAATCTAAGGACTTCTCTCAAGCAAATGTGACCTCCTGTGAGTCTCCAGTGGGTACAGGGTAGGGTGCAAACCCCCCATGTGAAGGAAATGTGGGTGTTTTACCGTGTGCAGCTTGTTCTTCAACTCCTGCAAATTATCAGTCCTATGAAAAGCTCTTTGTGAGCCACAGAGTCCGAGTGAGGAGGATAATCTTCCCGAATTATTTAGCCTAGAACTAATAATAACAATAACAATAAAAAAAATAAACCTAAAAATGAAAATGGCATGCTAAGCTCTGTAATCAATTCCTCCCTCATTGTAAATCTTGTGTGGTCTCCGTTTCTGCTCAGCCTGGAAACAGGAAATGTTGTTTTCAAAGGGGTCGTTACAAGGGAACTCTTTGTTACTTGTCTGCGAAACACTTTGCACAGCTCGGCCTTAAGCCTGGATTAAGTAGGTGCTGCTGGGGCACAGGACTAACTGCACCACGTGTGGGAGTGTTGCTGCTGAGGAGCACAGCAATGGCCAAAAGAGCAATATCAGAGAAGGATTATTAAGCAGGAGAGCGTCGCCTTGGAGGGAGTTCCTCAGGAAGTCAGGCCATGTGGCTTTTGAGCAGTCACAGGCTCCAAAAAAGAAGAATAAATGTCCCGAGGTGTATCATGAACCAGAGCAGCTCCCCTTCTGCTTCTATGAGAATTAAGGAATCACAGGGTGGTTTGAGCAGGAAGGGACCTTAAAACTCATCTCATCCCACCCCCTGCCATGGACAGGGACACCTTCTACCAGCCTAGGTTGCTCCAAACCCTGTCCAACCTGGCCTTGGACACTCCCAGGGGTGGGGCAGCCACAGCTTCTCTGGGCAAAAATCTCTCCTGGGATTTTACTTCTAGGTTTTCACTGGTCACATTTTGGGGAAGAAAAATCCACCGTGGCTGTTTGTCCTGACGCCAACAAGATTTTTGTTGGAAGGAGAGAAAGCACCTGGTCCAGACAAGATGGGAGAGCTCAGGAACTCAGGTCTCCTCCATAATCCCCTTCTAAATCTGGGAAAAGGGTATCCAAGGCTTGCCCTGGTGGAACTTTAAATATTGGAATCTTTTTCCCTAGTAAATGCTTTCCCAAAGAACAGCTGCCACCCGGGAATGCCGCCGGCTCGCTGCCCCTCCGTGCCCCGCTCACCGGGGAGCTGCTGCCCCTGCCCGGGGCACACCCAGGGCCATAAAAAGTAGCAGACTGTGTCCCTTCAATCAATTCCATCATAAATTTTACAGACTTTACCCCAGTGGCTTTTTAAATCTCACTTTGGTTCTGCAACGTCATCTTGCAAGAGGAAACATCCTTCAAACGTTTCGCTTCGAGGAGCAGAATCCAATGCACTCGGGTTGTTTCAGAGTGTAATAAATAAGCACTCTGGACCCTCTCTACAGGATGAAATATGGCCCATGCAGGAGGGAGACAGGCAGCTTTGATAGCTGATAATAAGGGGCAATATTTCATTTGGAATTTATTCAGCATCTGGTGTTTGTCCTAAAAATCCAGTGTCTATGACACTGACAAATTGTTTTTAAAAAAACCAAACCAAACCAAACCAAAACAAAAAGAAATTCTGGAAAAGTTGTTTTGCCCTGAAATCTTCTAGTCCAAGAACTAAGGAGAAAAAAAAGAATCAGGTTATTTCAACAGCGATACAAGATCCCCACCCAGAAACTTCCAGTAAATGTCAGTGCTCAGGACCTGAAAATGAGGAGAAATAAAAAGCTTCAGAACCAAATGACTGCTCTTCTGAGCTCTCCTTTGGCCCTTCCACTGGCTTTATAGTTGGTGACTATCAAACAAAAACATCATGCAGCTGATTCTGCCAATGTGGTGGCAGATTTGGGAACTTTGGCTGAGGCCTTGGTGCCTTGTGTGACTGCTGCGAGTGTTCCTGGTGGTGACTCTGGTACTGGAGGGCCTCGGTCTCCACCATGGAGAAAGAGGCATTTGTGCTGGCTCCAGAGGCAGATGGAAAACTAATCAACCCTGTGGAAACCTGCAGAACCCGAGGCACTGCTCTGAAAAGAATAATTGTTGCAATAAAAATGACTGGCAGATCCAGAGCAGCGTTAACACCAGGGTTTATAAACAGTGGAGGTCAACTTTGAGCCGGAGAGAAACACGAGGTGCCCCATGAAGACCAAGCCTGGATTTGGCCACGACTCTTGAGCTCCTCAGAAATGAGCACCAGCTCTGCAACCCTCCAGGACTAAACATCACTGATGTGGGGGACTTCCAGCACAGTCCTGCTTTCCATTCTGCTGCAGTTCCACAGGCAAGGTTTCTGGGCACGGCTCCCAAGGCAAGGAGATGTTAATTGCTATTTAGGGTTGGAAGGAGGGAGGACAAGGTTGTTAAACACCACTGCCCACACAAATACCCGTGTGGGAGTTCCTCCCCACTGTGAGCATGGCACCAGCACAGCCTTCCAGGGTTTTTCCTTATTTTCAGAGGTTTTGACCACTATCAACAGTCCTATTTACCAAATGATGTCATTGCCAATGGGCTTTCCTGTAATTTCATAAATACAGTTAAGCAACTTTATTTTATTGCCAAGAAGAGAGTGAAAGGTTTGCTTTGGGAAGATGCAGCTCCTGAGTGTGAGCAGAAGACACATCAGGGTTGCTCATGGTTGCTTCCATGTTAAAATCTAGAAGTCAGAAATTAAGAAAACCCCTTGAAGAGACAAGAAAACTGCCCTTAGTGAGGAATGGAGAAGCACGTGGGGACAACCAGCAGTGTAATTCCATCAGAGACAAAATGACCTCCCTGTGGGTGCAACACGGCTTAGCCTTGCCTGCTTCCAGCCAGAACTCAAATGGACTGGCAAAAATGGCTCTGAAGACCGTGTAAAGAGCCTGAGAAGACCTGGGATGGAAAAGTGATCCTCAGAGCCTGCGTGGATGACACAGAGCCACCAAATCTGCGAGCTGTGAAGAACCTCAACCTGGCTTAAACCATCTCCATCCTCTGAAGAGCTCACAGGCAGCGACCCTGGTGGACTTGTTGCTTTGTTTTAGCAGCTAAAGGGGCCTCACTGGGGGTTGTAAAAGTGGTCCTGGACATCAGAGTGTTAATCCTGAGTTGGGTGGATTCCTTAATGTCATATGCCTCTTTGTTTCCCTCGAGAGCGAGCTCAGGACTCCCTGTGAGTCCCACCCTGTGCCTTGGCCTGTCCTCTCCTTGTGCTCTGCACAGTAGTTGGAACTGCTCTGGGGACCTCTGGACTTGTTGTTTTCCATCAGGAAGATGGCTTTTAGCTGCAGGAGTAAACCTCTCTCCATGCTGGGCAAATGGTGGGTGGAAAAATAGTTCACAATAGGAAACCAGTTGGACTAAGTCAGAAAAGAGGAAGTGGACCAATCCACGGGGCTGTTTGGGCTCGGTGTAATATTTCAAAGTCCCCTGTTTTGAAATTATTAGACCACCAAAAAAGTGAGAGGCTGCCAAAAATTACTGTAAAAGGTAATAATTGTTAATAACTTGGCATCTGCTTGCTCATTTGAGCTGCATGGGTTTGGCATTCATTAAAGACAACATTGTAAGCAAATAAAAGAGCAACTGCCTGGCACAGAACAATTTTAACCACATCATAACTAAATATTAAATGTGGGGTTTTAATTTGATTTATGGTTTAAATAAAGATCTTTGCAGCAACTTAAAAAAAAAAAAAAGAGAAAAGTAAAAGTCAACCCCAGAAACAGTGAGCCATAAGAAGATTTTAAAGAAATAATTGCAGTGTCCTTGACCTCAAAATGATCTCTTTTTTTCTGAATTAGCACAGGAATTTAATTAAAGCTTCGAGACAAAAAAAAAAGAAGCTTTCATTTTAGATTTGAGTTACCAAATATTTAGATCTCCAGTGCCCAGGCAAGCCAATGGAAACATTCCTGTTGACTTCAGTGAGCTTTGGATGAGGCCCCGACGGCTTCGGGTGTCTCCTGGGACAGGATGGGCCAAGGTCACCGCAGGAGAAGATGTTCTCCCCCAGGAGAACACACCCCCGAGGTCACCCAACCCATGGCCAGGCGAGGCAGCAGCACCAGCCAAACCACCCCTGTGCCTTGCCAGCACCCTGCAGTGCTCCCAGGGGGTTGGGAAGGCTCTGAGGTCTCTTCTGCTGTCCCTTCCCAACAGCTGAGGCTGTTCGACCTGTTCCCGAGGTCACCAACTCTGCCCTTCCCCCCGGCCAGAGATGCAGCTCATTCCTGCTGCCGAGCCCCTCTCTGCCTCCTCTTTCCAGCAGAGCTGGAGGAATTACAGCTCCAGCATGGCAGGGACTCAGCCAGAGGTCACTGAAGTCAGGGGACACCTTTTCTGTGGCCTTCAGTGGGCTCTGGACCAGGTTCTTAGTCACCATGAGCAAGTCAGTGTTTCCCAGAAGTGACATCCGAAGCCTGGAGGTGTTTCCTGTTCCCAGTATAGGGCACGTGGTGACAGCTGGGGTGTCATCCAGTGGTGACATGTGGCGTTTCTGACCTCTCCATGAGCTCCTCCATCCCATTCCTGCATATCCAGGGCTCTGGGCTCTGTCAGGAGGGAGGGGAGCACGCTGCAAAAGTGCAGCTTTCCTTACTCATCTCCTTGTCATGATCCCAAGCAGAGGAAAACTTTTGAGGGCTGAAAAAAAACTTAAAAATTAAAATACCATGGCTCTAAGGTGCTGGTGAAATTCCTGCCCTCTTTCCCCAGTCAGGTTCACAATCATCCCAACAATCTGTGCTTATTTTCCTCTCTAAGGATGGCAATTTCGCTTGAGTCAGGAGAAAACAAGGGCAAACTGGGAAAGGATCCTCAGTCCCGGCACACAGTCAACAGTGTCATCTTTCAAAGGCAATTTCTGCACGCTCAGAAGGATCAATGTCTTCTTATTTTGGTTCAACAGAGGCTCCGTTTATTACACAGCTTTTGTTTTCATTAGTGCAACGCACTAAACTGTTTTCTCAGGGCTTGCCAAACAGTTTAAAACCTAATACCATTAAATTTGAGGTCCTACTGGGAAAAGTAATGCAAACTTAATTAAAGTTAACCAGAGGTTTGTCTTTGGGCAGCCCCGTGTTCTGCTGTGTTGGAGTTTGCTCGTAAAGGACTCGCCAGCTCCAGGAGCTGAGGCTGCAGAGGGGGAGGAACTGCCAGGCTGGGACAGGGTAGGGAGGGATGGGAGGGAGGGAGAGAGGAGCAGGGGTGGCTGAGGAAAGGAAGAAATTCATTTAAAAATGAACCCCAAAACAACCTCCCAAAAACAAATTAAAAAAACCCAAACAAACCAAACAAAAAAACAAAACCAAAACAAAACCAAAAACAAAACAAAAAAACCCCCAACAAAACAAAACCAAAAACCAAACAAAAACACAACACAAAACAAAAACAAAACAAAAAATGTTTTCTTTCTCTGTTGTAAAATATTTTAGTTTTTGTCTTGACTGCATCCCCAGGGATGGGGTCTGGAGAACACTGTGGTGTCTCCAAAGGCTCAAATTCCAGAAAACAGCTACCTGGGTCAAACGTGAACCTTTGCATGTAATAATTGCAGCATTAATCTTTGAATGCAATGATTACAGCATTAAATTTTACATGTAATAATTGCAGCATTAATCTTTGCATGCAATAATTGCAGCATTAAACTTTGTGGCATTTGTTTCGTAGATTATGACTCTTCCTACCTGTTTACCCCCAGGAGACCCATGTCACCCCCACGGGGTGGCTCCCCTGCCCGTGGCAGTTCCCCCTCTGTGCTGGCAGGACCCCAGCAGGCAGCAGACAAGGATTTGGGGCTCCAAGAGGAAGGATGAGCTTTGCCTACAAGAGCCATGACATGACATTGCACCTTCAGCACAGAGGGAGGTGATCCATCCATTGCATCTCCATGTGAGGGTCAGAAATCAGGTTCCTGACCTGGCTCCCTACAAAACATCAGCTATCCCCTCGTGTTTCAGGAAAAAAAGTGAGAATATGGCACCTGATGTTTGGGTAATGGAATACTTTTCCCATCAAATATTCACCTCATGGTTTGTGCTGGACGCTTGTCCAAGGACTTGCTCAAAAAGCCGGTGGACTCCACCCCAGAGATGCAGCATTTCAGTGGAGGATGAACAAGATTAAATCCCTCTAGAGATTAATTTAGAATTGTCAGCTGGTAGATTACAGAAGAAGGGCCCCTAGATGCCACCTCTTCTCCTTTTGGCCTGTGTTGGGCAGAAGAGGGCAGGAATGTGGCAGCAGCTCTGAGCCCTGCAATGGGATTAAGAGGGAAATGCAACTCCTTGGTCCAAAGTCCTCGATGCCATAAACCACCACGGCTCCAACAGGCTAGAGAGGAGTGAGAGAAGACTCTGGGAATATGAGAGTTATTTTGGCACAGGTTATTCAGGGATTTTGCCTTATCCTGGTCCTCCGTCTGGTTTTAGTCTCCTGAGCAAAGCTTCTTTCTACCTCAAGCATTGTAGTTCACCTTCTGTAGCCTGAAGGAGTTTACTAAACAGTGTTAAGAGCAGCACTGGCAAAAAAGAAAAGAAAGAAGTGCAAAATGTCCCTAATAAACATATTTTTAAAATAGAACTCTTTTAGAAATTGTTCATATCCCTACTCTTCATCACCAGCCTGAGGGATGGATTTCCAGGCCATGTCTCGCAAGGCAACAGGTAGTGATGAATGTGTACTTGGAAAGTTTAATCTGTGAGTTGTTGAATTAAAATGGTGAAAAACAAAAAGATAAAAAGAAGATTTCTTGTGATCTCTCTGTCCAGTTAGAACTCCATGAATTTGGAATAATATAGTTAAACAACTTGTTTATTTTTTTAAACATTGTAGGGGTAATTAATTATTTAACTGAAGTGAGAAGTCTGCAGAAAATAAGTAAACAGAAACAGAGGTGACTTTCAGCAATGAAAGAATTAATTGTGGGTTTTATAACTTCTTTTAATTATTTATAGAAGATATTTTATTGTCACCTCTTTGGTAATAGCCCTGACCATTAAATTCCTAGTTATCACCACTTCTCAGCTGAAGTTTGCACAGCATCTCTGCCTTCAGAGTCTGAAATACTGTGGTGCCGAAGAGCTCGGCTGCTGCTGAGGCTGAGATGGCTTTTTTATTGATCACAAACAAAGCAAAATTCTGTGGCCTCAGAACACTCCATTAGTCTGTTCCTTCTCTCCCAAATCGCAAATTAACTCTGCTCTATTCCCCGAGGGTGGGGTAAGAGGTTGGCTTTGGATCTTCTTGTGAATGCTGTGGAAATGAGGGTGGAAATAAGGGTGAAATACTGATGCAGGGGCAGCAAATACTCCGGGATTAAATTCCCGTGGAGGAGACAGGTAGTTCACGAGAGGGTTTTTTTTCTTTCCTTGCTGCCACCTCATGGAAACCTGGAGCATCAACAGCGGGGGCTTGGTTGTGCCTCCCCTGCCACCGCACTTAGACACGGGCCCTGCGGGGATCACCCCGAGCTGATAAGAGGGGCGAGAATAGCATTTCAGTCCTCGCAGAATTCACTGATTTCCTAAAAGCTGCTCTGGTTGTGCAGCCAACGCTTTCCCTTCAGCCCAGCGTGGGGAAGGGAGCAGGACAGGGAAGCCACACGTCCCTGCCTGCAGGGACACTTCCTGACCAGAAACGAGCCACGGCACATCCCTTTCTTTCCACTACCCCCGGAGACCAACAGGGTTGTTTTT
>VXAU01001886.1:593959-631289 GCA_013399695.1 Formicarius rufipectus | reverse complement strand
GGGTGGGTGGGGGGGGGGGGGGGGGGGGGCAGAGCAAACTACACCCATATGGAAAGTTCCCATTTCCTCCTCAAAAATAACAGAAAAAAAATTATATAAAAAATAATGATGAAAAAACTAAGGCTCCTGTCCGTCCCCGTTGCACGGCTGGGGCAGGTTCCCGCTCGTGCTGCGCCGTGGCCCAAGCCTTGGCCACCTGCCCAAAACTCCCGTCTGTTTTCCAGACAGGAAATATGAATCAAAATAACATGACATAAAAACAGTAATTAGCTTTTGTGTGTGAGGCTGCTAAGGCCTTAATGAGGAACAGGCTTGTAATAAAACTCTTGGCTGCTCTCTCCAAAACTTACTCTCTCGCTCGCTCCCCCTTTTCGGTTCATCATTTATTTTCTTGTGGGGAGAAGTGAGGAGAGAAAGAGACACTCTCTGTAAATTGATCCTCCCTGCCCCTGCTTAAATTATCAGCGAGTCTATAAATGTTTTGACAGTTTTGTTCCATTTGTTTGGGGCTATTTCTCTCCCACCCACAATGCTCATCTTTCCCTGTGACCCTTTGATACCTTTCATGGCATCTTAAGACCTCTGGTTTGAGCAACAGCTGAGGCTTTAATAATAAAATGTGGGAACCCTACAGGTCACCTGGGCTGCCACTCTTTTTCAAGGATATTTTCTGGATAGTTGTTCCATCAAGCAACCCAAGGCAGTTATGGTGTCCCTGAGCATCCCTGTGCCTTTGAGCAGAGTGAAGGATGCTGTGGAGCAGCAGGTTCACCATGAGGACAAGGGAGATGTGCCCGTACCAAGGGTCACCTCATCTCCCTACCTTTGTGCAGAAAACTCGGATCTCACAAGGCAACTTTAATTTCTGCAGGAAGAAGCTCCAAGTTGTGGGTAACCCTTCTCTCAGGCCTGGCACCATGTGGGATCAGAGTGACATGTGAAAGAAGACCTGCCTGAGGGGCAGTGCTGCCAGGAGCACTTGCTGTGGGCAAAGGTGTCCATGACTTTGCAAACCCCTGGAATTTTCTGCATCAATACAAGATTGGTTTTGCCAGCAGCTCTGTCTCCTTCCCAGACATACTTAGTGACAACTGACACGATGTTTTAACTCCATAGGACCACCAAATACCCTTCAGGTCTTGGTCCAAAGTATAAACCCTTCTTTGATCCCACTTGCCCTGATATAACCATAATAGGATGCCTTTGTACGGACCCCAATGATTTCCCTGTACGTGTCTCTGCCCGTTTGGAGGCTCCCCACCAACTTTGATGAGATGTGATTTACGGATCTTTTCTGGTCAGTGCATTCAGAGCTTCAGAGCAGTGCTGGAATCCAACTGCAAGGATTTTAGCAATGAATAGTAAAATTTCTCTAGGATCAGTGCCCATCCATGCCCACAGTGCCCCATTGGTAGGAGATCTAATGGGTGTCACTGAGTGAGAGGAAAGACAGGAGTTTTGTCCCTGTTTCTACTTCTCCACGCAGTGTTTGCTGGGATGTGGGAAATGACATGTAGGAGTGTTTGGGCAGAGTGTCCCCAGACTGCCTTCTTCTGCAGAACTAACCATGGACTCTCCTGGAAAGTTGCTTGGTGGGACCAACCTCATGCCAGTGCCCTCTAAGTGATGCTTACCAATGAATTAACCACCTGGAGGAGCCCCTTGGCTGCTGAGGGGTGTTTCCCATGGCTTGGTGCTCCAACTCCTGCCTGGCAAAGCCCCGAAGGGCTGCTGGAGTTGGAGAGCTCTGGGAGACCTCAAAATGTGCTGTAATTTTGATCTCCAAGCGTTGCTGTACATGAGAACATCAGATCAGAGCTAGCAGGGGAAAAAACCAAAAAGCAACAAACCCTTTCCCCAGCGCTTTTTCCATGGAAAATGCCATCCAGTTGAAATCAAGACTTCCGATCAGAATATGTTGTTGTCAGTGAGGTTTTTCTCCAGTTTTTTAAACAGATTTGTTTTGACTAGCTTGAAATATTGTGTTTGGACCTTGTTGGAGTGAAATGACTTGATTTCTTTTTATTTTTTTGTCCTAAGTGTCTTTTCATAACAAAAGTGATTGAATTTTATGCTTTGAATAATGTATGTTAAAAAGGAGGATATTTTGTTCTGATTTGGTTTTATCAGAACAGGCTATTTTATTTCATTCTAAACAATTATTTTTAGTGTGGTTGAAGAGAAAATGTGGTTTTCAAAAGTTTTTTTTCCTGATCTGGCACTAAACCAAATCTTGAAATGTCAGAACTTCAAGTGGGTTTCCAGTGAAGTGCGACCCATTCCGTGGTGCAACGCAAGAAGAAAACCCACATAAAACAATCAAATTGATGTAGACATTTATTACTTGTGAGAGCTGTAAAAGCATCACATGGCTTTCTCATAAAAAGTCATAAACCCTATTTACAGTCCCTGCATTATTATTCTAGTAACCAAAACCAGTGACTCTATGAAGAGCAGGAGTGTTCAGCTCACCCTCTCCCAACTGCTCTGGAAATGCAGCAACTGCTGTTTTCAGAGCTGGGGGATTGTATTTTACATGTATTTATTTATTGTGTTTACCTCTTACACTTATAGCTTGGCCCCTACTCAAAAGGTCAAAGCTATAATTACTTGTATTTCACGGTAACAAATGCAGAAATGAAGTCAGTGAAGTGCACTCCTGTTTTGGGGGAAACTGGTGGTGTTTGGGTTACGTTTCAGCATTCAAGAGGGTTAAATGCTTTAGTAGGAAAGGCTTAACCCCTGTCTACAATGGAGCATCCAACACTTAGAGCCTCAGGCAGTGTGTGGTTACAGGTGAAATTTATTCAAAATTATCAAAAAGACACACAAGGCCCATGGGAAAAAAAGAAAAAGGTATCCTGTGAGGTTTTGGATCGAGTACAGGCTTTTCCTATTCAGAAATACACAGGGAAAAAAGAGAGATTCTGAGAGATTTGTTTGTTCTTCCACGTTCTGAGCTCAGTGAGGTCACTGAGAAAGGTCAGCATCGGGGAGAGGGCTTGGCTGTGCCATTGAGCAGCAGCGTTGCTATTGCAAACACATTGTCTTGGGCTGGTGTCATCTCTGGGATGAAGCACCAGAGCTTCCAGACTGAAGTCAAAGCTCCCCTCAGACTTCCTGATGTGAAGAACCTTTATCTTGCCTCTAAAACAACATCCCCACCTTCTTTAGGAAAAGTCCAAAGTCTCTCCAAAGCAGCATCAGCTGGAGATGTTTGCAGAGCTTTGCTTTATCAAGGATGGAAGGGAAGGGAAGCCCCATTCCTTGTTTTGGCTTTGAGCCTGCAAAACTTGGTCTTATGGAACATGATCCTCTTGACTGTCACATAACTGCCGATGTTTTCTTACCTCTGTTTAGAAAAAACTGGACCTTGATCATCCTTTACAGGTCCATCAAGTTCATCTCAGAGTCAGAGTGAGCTTTGCTGATCATCAGTGAAGGATCCCTGTGGAAGGCTCTCTCTCATGGGTTTCTCCCTGGTGTCACTGCAGTTTTTACAATCTTGTCATCATTATTTTCAACTCTTTGCATCTCTACAGGACCCCTACATAAGCCCAGGGCTAAAAATACTTGAATCCAACCAATTTTCCCCTAACAGATCTGGGAACCTGCATCTGTTGACTGAGATCAGCCAGAGACTGATTTCCAGAGGCTGAAACTGAGCCCAGCCCAGTGTCCCAAACAAAGGCGGAAAAAAAGGATGGCCCTGGGCAGTTTACAGATCCAGCACCACTCCCCCCTGGATGCAATGCAGGTATCCCACCCTGGTTCACCTCACCTGAGAGCAGCCCAAAACACAGCCTGCAAAGAGCTGGTAAACTTGTTTTCCTGGCTGAACCATGCCAAGAAAATCTTGTTTTTAAACAATTATTGAGCACTTTGCAGAGCTCCCTTCCTGGGGGGGAGATGCCCCTTGGGCTGCAAGAGGACATGTGCTTCCTTCCCATCTACTTGGGGACATTCCCAGGTAACTGTGGCATGAGGATCTGGATCTCAGCATTCCCTGACTCGTGTGCACTCTCAGAAGACACATGGAATTAGTCTTTCTGATTCAATTATTCTGTGGTAGAGCTTGGCCATGTGCAATATACTGAAAGCCTTTGGGAGACTATCAAAATTTAATAGGGAAAGTATGGCATTTTTTTAATTTTTACTTCCAACACTGGCTGTCAAATGATTTGTTTGCTGGTTTTATAAACGCCACAGTGCCACTGAGGAAGTACAGGGACAGGAATGGACTGAGCTGGCTTATCCAGTCACAAAACAGAAGGGCAGATTAACCCCCCCAGTTCCCCTCACTGGGAATTCCAGATGTTCAAGAAAACCAACCAGATGTGACTGGCAGGGGGAAACTGCCATTCCCTGGGCAGCAGGGCATGGTGAGGTGAGAGCAGTGGGCACATTGTTTTGTGTCTCAGATACCCTGGTTCCTCTGTCTGTGGTTAACAGTTCATACAGGGAGTACTTTGGAAGCAATTATTCTGCAGCTTTGGCTCTGCTCTCACTCTGTTTCTTGGAAATAACACTGGCCGTGGAGAGGCTTCTTTGTTGTGCCATTTCTGCCTCTGGCCATTCCTTTCCTCCACACTCTTGACTTTCTCTTTGGCTTGTTTCTGATAGAATTGCTCATCCAAGTCTTCAATCTCCTCTACTTCTCCCAGGATTTTTAAGATCAGATATTTAACATCCTTCCTCACCATATTTGCTGGGGCCTTGGAGCTTGTGCTTTCCTCTTTCTCCATATGCTTCCTGCCTAAAAGTCCTGGTCACACAGTCTCCCTTTGCTCTGGACAAACATCCCCATCTGCTCTTGCCTTCCTTCTTTATTTGTTCCTCCCATTTAAGTTATTCTTCAAGTCCAACTGGTTCTTTTCAAGCCAGCACTTCTGAGCTCTTGGTCACCTGCCACACAAGCAAACTCACCTCTTTCCACCTCCTCTTCCTCAGGGCTCCATTTCTACCCCTGCTTTTGCAGCCCCCCTGTCAGCACCTGCAGCCTTGAAGTTGTCTTTTAAGCAGCTCTTTGATTTCACAGTTCTGGCTCTACCCACTTAGACCCTCTGCACTAAACATCTGGCAGGGACAATGTGCAAGCATTTTACACTGAGATATCCCAAAGTCCACCTCCTCACTGCCTTCTGACCTTTCCCTTTGGAAAACACAAGTCTGCTTTCCCTTTCCCTCGATGACTTCTCTTTCATGCTCGGGACAAGTGGCATTCCTCGACCAAACACTCAGCACTTCCTCCTTTCCCCTCTTATTCCATTCAACTCCTGAAGAATTTGCTACACACTTCCTTTTGGAGGTCCAAAAGCTACACAACACTCAAGTGGCATTGAGCTCCTCCTCGGCTGGCAGCAGTGAAATGCCTCTCAGTGTTCCATGGGTTCCACTGGCTGCTTCAGCACCACCTGCTCCCCACCCCCCTCCTCTTACACCCCACCATTTATTTTTGTACTGGTGGCCAAATACACTGAGAAATCAACGGTGTGCTTTTCATCTCCAGCTATTTCCTTGAGCAGATGGCCTCGGAGGAGAACCCCGAGTGGATCTTTACCTCTGCATCGCTGTCTGCACAGGGGCTGGAGCTCCAGCTGCCAATCCCAGTGCACAGGGAGGAGGCATCTTGCATTGTGTAGGCAGAGAAGCACTGATGTTTGCCTCTACCTTTGATTGGAGGAAAGGGCAAAAAGAAGGAATATCACTTTTCACAGAGTGCAGACGGCTCCAAACCATGTTATATTTCGTACAATAATGGTTTTGAAAGATGACTCATTCAAGCTTGTCAAATTAGCCATTACATTTGCATGGTTCTTCTGGAAGCTGTTTAATCCAGAACAGAAAGTTAAAAAGCAGCTCAACACACTCACTGAAAGAACTGTCTTTGCCTTTCAGCCTTGGTCCTTCAGGTCTCTTTGTCACCCATCAGAGGCAAAGGGACAGGTAGTAAAACAGGTCTCCCAAACATCTCCCACCTTGAAGCGCATTTGGGATTGGAAAACACTTTGGCAAACTTCATTTTCTGTCACGTGTGCAATTAAAGAGCAGCTTTCTGACAAAGGAGTTTGTTCAGGACACTGATCACTCAAACACTTGTCCAATATTCCTTAGGCATCCAAACCGTAGCATCGGATCTTGGCGCCGGCACTCCGGGATCTGCAACCAATCTCCCAGCTCTCCCCCACAGTGAACCCCAGCCTTCTGCCAAGGCTGAAGCTGAAGTGACTGGGGCTTTCTAAAGCCAGATGGCTCTGTAATCCTTGATTCCTGTTAACCTCTTCACTCGAGAGTCCTTGGAATGGTGAGGAAGGTTTTCCTTAGAAAGATGACGAACTGACAGGAATTGGGCCACAAGAAAAGCAGCCCTGGAGGGGGGGAGGTGTCTCGCTGAGTTCTTTCACTCAAACCTCAGCATTAACACGTAGATCCAACTCAGTCAGTCCTTTGCACAAATGCCAGAGTTTCTGCCTCAGAAAGATCCTTTCTGACATCAGCACTGCACCCGCTGTGGTGGGAGAGATCCCAAGGAGCACTCCCTCCCTCCCTTCCTCCCTCCCTCCCTCTCATGTGCTGAGATTCCCGGGATGAGGCTCCGCTGGATCTGCCCCTCTCAGCCGGTGCAGAGACTCCCAGTGACTCTGCTGGAAACCAGCTCCGAGGCAGAGTGTGATGCCTGGCACGGAGGCTCTGCCTCCTGCTGTCTGCGTGTCTGAGCATGCAAGACTTCGCTGTGAAACCTGGTTTAATTGGTTTCAGTTCCACTCTTGCAGAAATGTGAGTCTCGGTACAAGCAGTGGGCAGGAGAAGCAGAATTTTCTCATCATATCTTGGCATCTGCCTCTCTTTCTCTCTTGTTCCCAATCTCAACTCCTGTAACTGTATTTCAATTTTTTTTTCACTTTTTTTCCTTTCTTTTTTTTTTTTTTTTTCAATTTTCTCTTTTCAACCATGACTCGAGAAGATTAAAGCCTGACATTACTACTTCTCGAAAGGGCCCTCTGCCAACAGATTGTCCTGGGGATGCAAATGGGAAGGAGCAGTGTGTGTGACTGAAGCTTTTTGAATCCCCACATTAACATGTGGGTCTTGCAGTGTCCCCAGCCTTTGCCTCAGGACACCAGGGGCTGGATTCTCCTGTTCAGTCAAACTTTTGTCCATGACTACACCTCAGAAGGACAAATGGCTGAGCAAGACAGCAGGTGGAGGCTGCCAGATTGCTAAATACTGTAACATTTTTGATTTGATGAAAGTCTTGGTCCACTTAAGTCCTTTGATAGTATACATCCCTATTTACGTACTATGTCGCTCATTTTTATGTCTTTTTAGTGCAGCTGCTTTGCTTAACACAGAACAAAGTTTGAGTGGTTTATGGGAGGGAATCACAAGACAAATGTACTCTGGAAGGGAGGAATCTGTCCTGGTGGAGCAGTGGAGACAGGTGGCCAAGTTGTCCAGGGCTGAAGGACACTGAGCTGCCCCAACCATCCAATGAAGGCAATGCCTGACCTGTGTCACAGCCCTGTCAAAGCCTTCTTGTGTGACCACTGCTTGGAAAATCTTTGTGGAGGAGCTCTGGCACGTTTGGTGTTGCTGTCTGAGATGTCAGTGACCATTCCAGCACCCCTTGTCTTTCTGCCAAGGATTGCTCTCCCAGCAGCAAGTGCAGCAGGCACATTCCCTTTGGAAGCAGTTGACTCAAGGGCAAAGCTTCGGGCTTAGTCCTTGGTGCAGAGTGGTGGTGATTAACACTCCTCCAGCTCCATCAGTGAGGGTCAGGAGTGAGCTGTCATGCAGCGTCAGGGCTGGGAAAGGAATCTCAGCTCCCTTTCCATCACCCTTTGGCTTGTAGTGCTGGTTTAGAGGGTTTCTGGCTCCCTGATGCATTTCCAGTTCTCCTCCTACAGACCTGTCAGCACCACACTGCTGAACAGACCCCTCTGCACGAGGCAATGCTTTGTTCACCACCCAGAGAATCTGCACAGAAACCTCCCTTGCTCATATCCACCTTTCTCCTGCTTAACAAAAGGGGGATCTCTGTGCCTCAGATTTCCCTCTGACACCCTCTGGTTTTATCTTAGCAGTAGACGGGCTCAGCTGCCCCAGAAAAAAGTGGGAGCAGCACAGAAGATCCAGTGAACAATGGCAGTGTTTTGGGAAGATGATGCAATGCCCAGTCATTTAAATATTTACATATTGTCCTCTTTACAGTCACATAATATTTGATTTACAGAATGAGAATCAGAGAATCAATTAGGTTGGGAAAGACTCCAGAGATCACCGAGTCCAACCTTTGACCAAACAACACCACGTCAACTAGACCAGAGCACCAAGTGCCCTGTCCAGTCTTTCCTTAAACACCTCCAGAAAAAGTGACTCCCCCACCTGCCTGGGTAGCCCCTTCCGATGTCTAATCAGCCTTTCCGTGAAGAAATTCCTCAAAAATTCCTAACTCTTCCTTTACATCTCTCCCTTTGCCACGGACCTTCATTGGACATACAGAGCTTTAATGAAATTGCTCTTCTAGAAGGAAAAAAGGTGTGAGCACGTGCTACCCTGCTGGGAGAGGAGGAAGACTCTTCAGCAAAAGGAAGAAGAACCATTTTTTTTTTCCAATTTGCTGTCAAATTAGGCAAAATTCCTGATGACTCCCAGTGGCACATGGGTTTACTGCAGAGTTTTACACTCCCCTTGCCCTGGTGCAGCTCTGCTTTACAGGGTGAGTGCAGTCCTCTACTCACCTCACCAAACACCACCTTTCCCACCAGATCAGCCATCAGCCTGATTCATGTAGTCACACTATTTACACCTTGAACAATTTTTCTCAGCTCTGGTTATCTACAAGGTCTAAATATTTTCCTTGTGAAGCACAAACACCCTTTATGCTTCTGCTTATGCATCCTCTCAAGGAGCTCACACGAGAACTGTTAATAAGCACCATATTTTGAGGACAGTCTCTTTTTCCTTTCCTTTCCTTTCCTTTCCTTTCCTTTCCTTTCCTTTCCTTTCCTTTCCTTTCCTTTCCTTTCCTTTCCTTTCCTTTCCTTTCCTTTCCTTTCTTTTTTGTCCAGAAAAACAAGTGTTCTCAGGTCCACGCTCACATTTTTATTTTCCTGTTGCTGTTGACACATAGAATCCTGACAAGTCAAGTTGTATTAATTTCCCTGATTGGCACCAAAAGTAAAGTTGGAGTTCATGTTTCATTTCCAGCCTGCTGTTCTGAATTTCAGCCCCTTCGTGGAGCTGATACACCCAGAAGAACTCGGTGGGTGGACTGGATTAATGAAGACCAGGCTGCTTGACTTGTCTGAGACTTATTCTTTTGGTTTTATTTCCTTTCCCTCAAAAATGTGGGATTACAGATCACCTGAGCTGAGGGGAAAACCACCAAATGTATATATATATTAAAAAAAAAAAGACTTCTTTTTCAAGAGAAGAGGTTTTATCTGTATTCCAAGGGAAGGAGGCATTGCAGCAACTGTGGGTTTCCTCAGACCCTGGAGATTGCAGTGACCTTTGAGATAGATTGTGGGCCAGCAGAAGCTAAATGTGCTCACTTTGCTTAGTCTGACATGAGTTATGACTCTGGAATGCGAGGTCCATGTTCTTGATATATTTAGGTATAAAGAAGGGTTGTAACACAGAATTAAATCACCCAATTTCTGCCTGGCACAACAAAGGCTGAGAACTTCTCCCTGTCACAGTGTGATGGAGTTACAGTCACAGCTTGGGAGCTCACTTGCCCACAACTACAAATCCTGCAAGTTTTGAAACTGTTTTCTCCAAACCCTTCCTCCCTTCCCAGGAGATCCACATGGATTGGGAATAGCACAGCCCAAAGAATCCACTGAGCCCAGTGGGGACACGGTGCTGAGCATGCCCTTCTGTGCTCCTGCTGTGGGTGACCTCGAGGTCCTTCCACTGGCCATGGCTGCATCCAGCTCCTCTTGATGGCATCAAGAGGAAAGGAGAGGAAAAGTCCTCCCTACTTACCCAGGGATATAAACTAGGACTCTGCCAGCCAGATGTCCTAATATTTGGACTGTAAATAAATTGTGGGATTACTCCATTGATGCCTTGTGAATACAAAAAAACAGAATCATGGAATGGTTTGGGTTGGAAGGGACCTTAAAACTAATTTCTTCCACCCCCTGCCATGGGCAGGGACACCTTCAATTAGACCAGGTTGCTCCAACGTGGCCTTGGACACTCCCAGGTATGGGGCAGCCACAGTTTCTCTGCTCAACCTTTGCCAGGGCCTGCCCACCCTCCCAGGGAAGGATTTCTCCCTCATGTCCAATCTAAACCTGCTCCCTGTCAGTTTAAACCCATTCCCCCTTGTCCTGACACTACATGGCCTTGCAAAAAGTCTCTCCCCGTCTTTTTTTGCAGGCTCCCTGAGTCTGAGGCTGATTATTATTTCAAAAATCTGTTTCATGCTGATGTCCAACATCTGCTTGGGTTGAGCTCTAGTAGGAATACATTATTTTCCTTGGATTTGGGAAGGTGCTAAAGTTTTCTGAGCAGTTGTGACCAAAATACCTTTCCAAGGAGCACCAATTCTGGCCTTTAATCTTGGAAATTAATGTTCCTCCACACACTCCTGTTCAGAAGTGTGCATGTGAGTGATTTAATACTTCATGTCAGCAAATCAGGATGTTGATCTTAATTATGTTTTTATTGTCCCAATGCACGCCAGAAGCCTCAGACATGGCTGCAGACACCACTGTGGCAGGTAGAGCAAGAATATGGGCTCCAAAATTGCCCTCCACCTTCCAGTTCTGTAATTCAGCTGCATTTGTTGTCGCGTCACCTCCAACGTCTTCACGTGTCATCAACAATCCCCGAGAACAAAGCATGGGGCAGTGTTGCACCTGGGAATTTTTGTCCTCCTTTTTACCAGAGGTTTTCATGGAGAAACAAATAAGGAAAACATCCCATGGGACATACGGAAGCAACCTCCTTGAGCCATTCCCTTTGCAGTAGGATGAAAGGGAATAAAAGACATCCAAGCTGAGCTCACCTTTCTTTCTTCAGGGTCTTTGGATGTGGCAAAATGCGCTCACCATGCTCAGTTCTGGCGTTTGCCAGAACAAACCCAGGTTTTGGTGCCTGGGTGGGAGAAGGGCAGGAACTGGGGCAGAATTCCTTGTCCCAGGCAGAGCTGTGTGACTGTTTGCTCTGGCTCTCTGCCCTTTGATTTCTGTGAGCTCGCAGTGGGGCCGTCCCCTGGAGAGCCCATTTCAGAGGAAATCTGTCCAAGCTTTGATGAAACCTGTCATGTTCCCCCCCTCTCCTCATTGGCCCTGGGTGTATGGGCCATGAGACAAACGCAGCCAGCCACAAGAGGGGGACAAGCCATTCACCAACCAAAAATAAAACTGCTCAGGCATTTCTTTTTTCACACCCCACATATCTCTGGGTTGCAGCAGTGGAGCCCTTTGCCAGCAAGCAGTGGCCCACCTAATCAACCATTCCTCCAAGTTAGGCTGGAAAAGGAGTTTCTAACAAATGAATTAAGTATTGCTCCCACACAGCAACCATAAAGAAGTGCTTGCTGCCTTGGCCATCTGCTGCTGAAGGTCACCGAACAGTAACTATTTCAGGAAAATGTTTAAATTCTTATTGGTAATACCTCAAACCAAAGCCAAGCCAGTAGGGAGATCATATGTTGGTTGGTGGGTGGCCTTAATGATTTTACCGTAAAAGTAATTCCAAAAATACACATATCAGGCGCTCCAGCTAGTTCTGTAACTTGATTTGACAAGTAGGAACCAAAATCTATTTAGCAACCAGGCAGTTATTAGTGGTGGAGCAGAAGCATTAAAGATACTAAGACCATCTTGGCACAAATGCCAACGTGGTGCCTTTGTTTAAAATCCCAGGGAAGCTCCATTTTTGTTCCTTTCCAACATTGCCTCCTCTCAGAGGGAAAGCCAAGCAGACAACATGGGCCATAGGTCCATAGGATGCCACCTGGAGTCCTTTCCCCCATGGCAAATGGTCACCCCTCTCAGTGCAGAGATGGGGTTTCTACAACTATCCTGGATCTTCAGAGCTTAGTGGAAAATCTTGAGGTTCTCAGACTTCAAGGACAGAAAGGACCATGAAAGTCCAACTGGTTAGCAAGAGCTGTGGGAAGACCCTGTGGAGACCAAGGCAAAGTGGGTGAGCATGACTTGTAGGACAGCACCTAATCCTGTCTCCAAAGGGCTCTCCCATGCCTGATTTTCATTCTGATTTCATAGAATCATGGGATGGTTTGAGTTGGAAGGTCCTTAAATCTCATCTAGTTCCAACCACCCTGATGGGCAGGGACACCTTCCACTAGACCAGATTGTTCAGAGCCTCATCCAGTCTGGCCCTGATCCATCAGTATTCCCAGATTTCTCTTTGTCTGACCATGCTGTCTTCTCAGCCTGCCACTGGCCTGGTCCCTCATGAATTAGAAAAATAAGGAAAACTATTTTTCAATGGAAAAACCTGTTTATCACAAGCACAGTAACTGAGGAAAGAGCAGGAGCACCATGACATCTGGAAGGGTTTCTCTCCATTACTCAGGCATGAATTACTGCTGACCCAAGACTGCAAGGGATGAAGAAAGGTAGAAAATCACTGCCATGTAAATCTGGTTGCACTGTCTGCAAAGGCTCATCCCAAGCCAGCCCAGGAGGGGAACTGGAAATGTAAAACTAATCTTGAAATACATTTAATTTTCTGTATTATTAAGAAAGTACACTATGTTCGTGATTTACAGTGCACTAAAGTGCTGCAACAAACCAGGAACTAAAATATGAGGTCAAACTCCAGCCAGTACCTGCTGTTTTTAATAGAGCATGGTGGGCTTTCGTGGCAGGGGGACTTCTGAGGTGGAGCAGCCCTTCCCAAGCTGCTTCTCCATCCCTGCCCCTCTGTTTCACAGTTACAGCTCCCCATCCCAGAGCCCTGTGTGTCCCTGGGACAAGGCACTTGCTCCTCCTCTGGGTCACCAGAGGAGCAGGATGGGCCCCCTGTGGGCTTCTGATGACCTTGGGGCACACAAGGACATCAGCAGATAGCAAGGCTTAAGCACGAAGACAGAAAGGGGTGTTTTGTTGAACCCCTGTCCTCCTCCTTGCCATAGGATGTCAGAGTGGACATGACTTGAGAAAGACATCAGAGAGCCCCCCACGGGGTGTGTCCATCAGCGTCCACGAGCAGCAAGGACTCACCTGCAGCCCCAGGTGAGGAGATCCCTGTGCTGGTTCCAGCCATAAACTGGGAGAACGTTCAAGACACTGCCCTGAGTTTCTCTCTTTTTGTGGTGTTTCCCTTGGTGCCTGTTACTGCCAGAGGAAGAAAATGTGATCTTGTGTGGCCGTTCCCACCTCTTTGCACATGGCTAAGTGTTTTGAGCCCCTGAGTCCGCTGTCCTGGTTAGTGGGAAGAAGATTTAGGGCAAGAGACACTTGGGAACTCACCCTCCAGTGAGTGTGTGCAGTTTTCTCTTCCAAAAAACTTGGTTTCCTTCACCTTGAGGGAGCTGAAAATTCTTTGCCCTCTTCTATCATGTAACTAATACAAAAGGCATTTTTGGTACCCCTGTCAATTTTAGAAGAAATGAGAGGGGAAAGGAGTGTTGCACTGGGCCTTAAGTAACCTTAAGAAATCCTGCTAATTAAGAATTAAGAAATCCTACTAATGCTTGTGGCCGTGCTCATCTCACCCCCAAGGATCGTCCTGCTCATCTGGCCTTTTCACCCCCACTTTTGCTTTCATTCACAAGGCAACCCCAGAGCTCTGGTTTGCCTTGTGCTTCCTGACCTTTTGCCATTTTAAAAGCCACGGGGATATAAAAAAATACTGACCTAATGTTTAGTGAGGCAGTTGGCTGCTTTAAGGGGATATATGTGTGTGAATGTGTGCATGTATACATATTTGTATATATATATAATTGAAGGTATATCATTCTATCGCTAATAGCAAGGCACATGCATGTGCACAGAGACAATACTCTCATTTTTCTTCTGGGATACATTTTGCTGTCATTTGTGTAACCTTTCTTTTCAGTTTGTTAATCAATTATACTTCAGGCTTCATCAGAGGGGTCCAAAGTGTAACAGCAGCCGCTATTGTTGCAAGGGAAAGAACAAATTGACTGATGGTGGGTAATCAAAGTAATAGAGAGACTTGGCACAGGCAATATTTACTTTCCATCTGTCACTTAAGACATTTTACTGCCAATCAGTGCCTTCAGAAGGCTGGCTGGAACAATAGAGGTCTTTCTACTTAATTCCTCCTATTGACTGGGGCTTACACTGACAAAGTTCACTTGCTGTGTAATCCTCAAGGCATGCACTCGCTGCTGCAGCCAAGTTTTGAGATATATATCCCTCTGTGTCAATGAATTGGAAAAAAAGCAGCTCTTTGGAGCCAAAGCATTGAAGGTGGTCCCTGAAACACGGCCCATGACAGAGCACAATCGGCGTTGTTGGCTCTGGAGGTGTCAAAGCGAGAGCAGCTCTTACAGGAACCCTCCCTGCAGCTGCTGGGGATGTGAAAGGCCTTTGATGGTTCACTGGTGACCACTGTTTGCAGGTCAAGTCTGGCCAGGAAGATCCTGTGCAATAACAAGGGAGAGGTGGTGGTGGGAAGAAAGAGGAGGGGTTGGGTTTTCTCCATTTCTCTCCTTTTTTTTTTTTTTTTGCCCCTTTCCTTTTCTCTTCAGCCCATCCTGCACTGCAGAGACTGGTGTTTACAAGATGAGTCAGAAAAGCCACAGAGCAGGACTGGAGAAAGGGAGCAAGGAAACTATGAGAAGAGCCTTGTGTGTTTGCTCCAACATTTGGTCCCCTGAGGTGCCGTTGGATGCCTGACACCAGGAGTGGAGGAATGACAGTCCCAGCCATGGCATCTTGGGCAGCATCGGGGCTTTTGGAGGACATGAGGCTTCTTTCACCCTTCCTGATCAAGGTGAGGAGTGTGCTGAGAACAGGAAAGCATGCAAATGTCCCTTTCACCTGGAAGTCATTGGGACCTACAGCTGGTTCAGCTTTCAGGCTCACACTTCCCTGACCCTGACCTAGACAGAGCGATCAAGGGGGAATGGTTTTAAGCTAAAGCAGAGGACATTTAGATGGGATATTGGAATGAAATCCTTCCCTGGGAGGGTGGGCAGGCCCTGGCACAGGTTGCCCAGAGAAGGTGTGGCTGCCCCATCCCTGGAAGTGTCCAAGGTCAGGTTGGATGGGGCTTGGAGCACCCTGGGCTGGTGGGAGGTGTCCCTGCCCATGGCAGGGAGTGGAACTGGACGATCTTTAAGGTCCCTTCCAACCCAAACCATTCCATGAATCTGTGAAAATGAGAACATCTGAACTCGTGAGTGTTTTGGGATGGGGGAGCTGCAAGGCAGAGATCATTCATGTTCCCAGGGCAGTTGGGTGCTTGAACAAAATCCACAGGAATGGAAAGGTTCTTTTAAATCAGAGATTTAGAGACATCACCTTGACCAGCTCCTATACATACAGGAACTTATTCTCCAAAATAACACAACAAATGCACATTTGGTGTATCTGCAGCCCTAACACAGACACAGCCCTCTTCCTCCTCACTTTAGAAAACCCTTTTTTCTCTGATTTTCTCCACAGCCCCTCTGGCCATCCATCCCCAGGGATTCAGTGCAGTTTCCCTGCAGCTGGGGCTGACTCAGTTCTCACTCCTGGGGTGCTTCAGCTTCTGGGTGAAACAGCAGGTGAGAGCCTGTGGGTCCCCGGCTTTGCAGCTCCATCTCTTGCACAGCAAAACCAGATCTCTGCCTTCCTTAAAACGCTGCTATAATGCATTTCTGCTAAGGATTTACCAGCCACAGTGCAAAGTTTTAGCAACTATTCAATTGCATCAAAGAAACCAATGAGTTTTCATACATGAAAGGCCAAAGAACCAGACATATTTTTTCTCTTATTGGCAGTTTTCTGCCTCACAAATGGCATTTTTTTCTGCATGCACCATTTTGACTCACAACAAGAATCCTTAAGAGAGTTGAAATCAAAGTACCAGTGGGGTTTCCTGGGTTTCAAGACCCTCTGATCCAGAGTGATTTTATTCTCCTTTTAAAATAAATAAATAAATAAATAAATAAATTAAAGGGTGGCGGGGCAGCAGAGGGGGAAAAAAAAATCCTGGGTCTCTGCCAAAATAACTAACTGACTTCCAAGACATGTCTGTCAGTAGGCTCGCTCTGGAATTTCCTCTGCATGTACTGGAGGGTTCAATTTTTCCATAAAACCCAATATCATGTAAGGGGCACTGACAAAGGTTCCCAGTTGGACCCTGCAAATGCATTTGTCAAGGAGTGACAGGAGATAAGAACCCAACTGGCTGCGGTGCCCTGGAGTCAGAGCACCCTTGCAGCTCTTCTACTGCTCCCTGAAGCAAAACCAAGCAGAATTGCAGGACTGAAATTTAACCAATCCACTTTACATCACGACAGAGAGAAACAGGACTCGTTTGGATGTGTCAGTGTTGAAGCGACAGCACAGGGACCAAACACGGTTATCAGAGCGCTCGGCTCTCCCGGCTCTTGCCCGGCACCTGGAGCCCTTGGAGCACGCCGACAGCACCATCAGGACTGTTCTGAAATGTCCCTGGATGTTGCATGTCTGTCCCTGGATATTGCATGTCTGGGCACAGCAGGGAGCTCGGTGTCAGCACATTTTTCAGCTCTCACTGATGGCTTGGAATGGCAGAGGATGTTTCAAGGTCAAGGCTGGGAGGCGCTGGCAGGGCTGCGTGTGGGAAAGCTTGACATTGGGATACGTCTGGCTACCACCACTGCAGTCACACTGACCTCCCCAGGAACCAAATCCATCGTGTAATTTAGCAGGGGAAAGCAAAAGTCTGCTGGCATCTGAGTTTGCAGCTGAGGAAAAACCCAATGGGCAATCATATAGGAGTATTTATAGATGCCACCTCGTCCATAGAAATCACACGGATGCAAGTATCAATATGGTTTGCAAAGACATTGCTGATTAGACCTAGGACATCTGTTCATGATTCTCTGCTCCTGTTCTGGAATGACTATAGTTTTAGCTGGAGGGTTTGAAAAACCTGAGCTGAGGATGATTTTGGACATTTAAAGACATGGACATAAATATTCATGACTGCTTTGTTTTCCTGCAGCTGATGCCTTTAGTGTAGCTCAAGAGGGGCTGCACTAATGTGCAGTGCCACTTTGGTGTGCCTTCGATGTGTCTCTCTCGTTTCCAAAATGCGTTTGTCTTTTGCCACTTCCATGGCCTGTCACAAAACCTACTGAGCCTGGAGACTTCAAACCACTCTTGGACAAATTCTCCTGTCTTCTCTTCTGCCTGGCACCATCACAGAATCAGAAAACAGTTTGTGTTGGGACATTTAAAGGTCATTGAGTGCAAACCCCTGCCACAAGCAGGGACATCTTCAATTAGAGTGGGCTGCTCAGAGCCCTCTCCAACCCGACCTGGAATTTTCTAAGGATGGATCATCCACCACCTCTGTGGGCAACCAATGCCACTGTTTCACCACCCTCGTGAAATACTTCTCCATGACCTGCAGGGATGCTCCATCAAGTGGTGCCTCCAGGGCTACCAGGCTCACCCAGAAAAGTGACCCAAATGTACTTAAATCTGCAAATCCACCCGAGGTCCCTGTGACGCTCCCCGATATTTCTGGTGTCAGCCCAGCATGAGCAAGGAAATCTCAGAGACAGGGAACTGTTTTGCCATGAGGCTGCCCTGGAGATCTCTCCAGTGGAGATCAGGACTTGCAGGCAGCTGGAGGGAAGGAAAGGGTGCAGGGAGCTGCGTGGCTGATAGGGAAAGGGGGAAAGTTCACAAGTCCACACACACCGAATACTCCGGGAACTCCGAGGGATACGGTTTCAGATCGCGCCGCTGGAATGCAGCCCTGGCTGCAAGGGCTCGGAGCTGAAGGCATGAGGGGGTGACAGAGCTGGGCTTTCACACAAGCATGTTGGGAGAGGGGGGGTAAAGAAGAGAAAAAAGGGATTACAGGACAGGGTGATGTTGCCCTGGTAGATTCTCCCAGGTGTAGGGGAAGGGAAGCGCAGGGAAACGTTTCTGGCTACGCTCACCCCAGCTCACGCTCAAGTTCTGGTGGGTTTATTGATCCCTCAGGGAGCAGACTTGAGCCTTTCCCGTCTGAACCTACCTGGAGTCCATGCCCAGATACCTGGTCCTTGTAGGTTGCTCAGCCAGCTGATTCTAGTTAAAAATTCAATAGCCATTTCTTCCCTCTGAATAAATAATAGCAATTCATATGGTCATAAACGATCTTTTTTCCTCCTAAGAAAGCTCTCCTTGATATTCAACCACTGGTTGTCAAACAGAGGCTTGTTTCCTTTCCTCTTAATAAGTGCCGTCTCTTTTTACCCCAAACCAGACTTTTTGGAGCATTACATCACCGTGCACAGAGTTCTGTCAAGGCTGGATGGAGATAATTCACATCCTGTCAGGTCTGACACAAGAGAGTGGGCTACCTTCCAGCAGGGCAAAATAGGAAAGGTGAAATGGGTCTATTCTGGTGGAAATGAGGGCTGGTGGGTATGGGACATATGGATTTGGGAGGTGATTGAAAGGGAAGGCTATATGCTTAGCTTCTGTTCACTTTTTGCTCCCTTTCCTCTCCACTGGTTGTGCCTTAAAAGCTTTGTGCCATGACCATTTGCCATCTAAATACCTGCAATGAGTTACAACTCCCATTATTCCTCGTTGGCCTTTGGATATTGTTGTGCCAGTTCATCACAAAATGAGAAGACTAAGTCAAACTGACCTAGAAATGATCAGAGCTGAGAGTTGTGACTCAGAAATGGCAAAATTAAAATGTTCAGTCAGAGCTATAAAATCACAAACTGCTTTGGTTGGAAGGAACCTTAAAGCTCATCTCGTTCCACTCCCTTCCATGGGCAGGGACACCTTCCACCAGCCCAGGGTGCTCCAAGCCCCATCCAACCTGGCCATGGACACTTCCAGGGCTGAGGTAGCCACAGCCTCTGTGCCCAACCTGTGCCAGGGCCTGCCCACCCTCCCTGAGAAGGATTTCTCCCTCATATCCCATCTAACCCTGCCCTCTGTAAGTCTGAAGCCATTCCCCTTTGTCCAGTCATCTCCTGCCCTTGACAAAAATCCCTCTCCTTCCATTTTCCAGAAGAAACATGGAGTGTTTCCTCCAAGCTCTGCAGCCACTGCATTTCCCCTTCTCCCCGAGCCATGAGGGCTCTGTTTTGTCACCTTCACCATCTGGAATACGCTACAATTTTTAATTTGAACTTTCCTTGCTGCAATGCAATCCCATTTCTTCTTTCCCCAGCAGCCCAAGGACCCGGAGGAGACACCACTCCATTCTCTCTGCAGCAATTTCAGACTTAAAACAGTGCCAGGATGGACAACAGCTTAATTATAGTCCCATTTTAATTAATGGACACCAACCATGAATTTAACTCAATTCAGGATGAAGCCAAAGCCTGAAATTTGCTCTTATTCTACAGTAACCAGAAGCAGAGAGCTGGGATTTTGTTGCCCATGTTTGTCCCTCAGGGCTCTGCCCTGTGATTAAAATAAGAACTGAAAAATCACACTTTATAAAATTTACTGTAAGTTTACGTCAGGATAGGTCAAAATACAAGCTGTGATTACTTGAAATAAAACTCTTTCTCTGGCCTTATTTTGCTGTTATTTACTGAGTGGGACTTCAGTCCTGATCTTCCCCCAGATCTCCCCTGTCTCAGGGTAAAAATCAGTGTAAACTTAAGCACTTCAGCAGATTTACTCTGTATTTACTGTAAGTAAAGGAGAAGCATCGTGGCACATGAATCTCAACTAGAGCTGGCAACTCAAAATAAATTTAGTAAGTGTTTAATACTTCACATTTGGCCCCAAATTACCACTATGTGACAAATTTCAAGGGCGTCTGAAACAGGAGCAGCTTTAAAATGAAAAATCTTGCAAGTTATTTCTATTTCATGTTAGTACAAATGCTCCAGAGTCCTCCACATCCTTTTGGTTTCTGATTTTTAATGAAGCCATCATAAACCCACAGCAAATTTAGCTCCAGGAATTCCAATAAAGCCTTTAGGAAAAAAAAAGAAACAAACCTCTAACATACTCGATCTGAAATGACAAGTGTGTTATTACAATCAACTGCAGGCTGACTAATGTTTATTTGGGGTTAGGGGAAAATGGGGTCTAATTCATGACAGCTGATTTTCATACTCCTTTTTTTGAGGAATAAGGATTATTTACCTGTCTGAATCAAATTATGTTGTTTGAATCTGAACAGTTAAGGAGGAAAATGCGACAGAGAAAGGTTATCCTCCCCTTTTAACGGGAGAACAGTGGAACAAAGAGCCGTGTATTTAAAAGTGAAAGCAAGGCTATGTCATTATTGCTTGTGGAGAAATGTGAACAATTAAGTAAAGGCAACAGAAATGTGTTTTTTTGCATGTGCAACACATTGGGCTTTTTCATTGGGGAACTTTTCACTACCTCATTTTTGGTCCTTTATTGCTCCTCCAGTTTCATTTTCGCTGTAATTTGACAAAATTACAAGTTCCTTCCCGCCCAGAGATGGCTTTTCTTTCGAACTGTAAATGTCTAATTTCAAGCTCCAGCTTCAGAATGCACCTTTCACACAAATTGAGCCCAGATTGCCCCAGCTCAGGAGTCATGGGGAAAATGAGTCAAGGTTTCTTGCAGAAGGGTCTGTGTCTGTTCTTGTACCAAAACCCAAAGAGGCTCCACCTCTGATGCTTTTGCTGTTGACCACCACGGGCTCACTCTCTGCTGTACATTAATATGTCCACTAAAATAAACCTTTTTATTATGATGAAGCTTTCACACCTACATCCTGACACAGCCAGCATCAATTTTTCACAAGTGGTACAGAAAATATCCATCTCCTTTTTTGTGCCTGCTCAGTGATGCTCAGCTGAGCCATCAGAAACTATTCCTAGAAATGCTGGTTGCAGAAAAAGCTGTTTTCATTATAAAGTAAATGCACTTAAAATACTAATGAGTGGGAAAAAAAAACCTTTCCAAGGAATATCCATGTTTATAGATGCAGGACCATCATCTCCTTGCAGTGATGCTGATCCACATTTGTTTCCAAACCTGCCATCAGAGGTGGGATCAGCCTCCGGCTCCAGACTTTTGGGGGAGCCACAAGCCAATATGTGATTTGTGACCACAATCAACATTGTAGATGCTGTTACTGCTATTAATTCTGAGCCCAGAGTTTAAATACAATTAAGAGGCTTTTTTTTTTTCCCTTAAAAAAAAGAAAAATTACACGATAAAGAGTTGGTCTCAATGAGGCAAAGCACAGCCCTTGCTGGTGCTCGCTGCTTGGGAATGTGCTTTTGGGTTTTGGGCTGAGTCCCTGACTTCGGGATGCTCAGGGGTGGTCTGCATCCCAAACCTTCTCCTGACACCTCCTCATTTCAGCACCTCTCTCCTGGGTCTCAGAGGATGTGATGCAGAGGGAAGCAGAGCCTGGGAGTTCACGGAAGGCTTTTCCCCTCGTCCCCAGGTGCTTCTTTCAATTAAATAATCTTGTGGGCTCCCCACATGCTGGTGGGTTTCCATAGCACTAAATTACACTGGGTGTGGACAATTGGAAAATGTGAGGAGGGAAGTGCAAATCTGTAAAAGAAAAACCCTCTGCAGAACCCGCTTTGGTAATTATTTAAGTCAAGGGTATAAAACCTATGCTGATGTTATTGGCTAATCCACCGGTGGCATTTCCTACAAATCACCCACAGATAAAAAATAAGGTGATCCCCACTGGCCTCCAGATGCCTCGTGCCAAATAGGAGTCTGTTGGAATTACAAGAGACAGTGAAAAGAAAGATTTCATTTCATTAAAAAAAAAAAAAAATCCAAAAAACCCCCAAACAGCTTAACATCAATATCCTGGGGGAATTATTTGCTTTTAGACATTTGAAAATAAATTAGAATTCATGGCAAGAACACTCATTTATACCCTTCTTCCCTCCCCCAAATAACTGTAAAAGCTTCAAATCTGGGTTTTACACCCTCAGAAATGAATCTGCAGCAGGTTCATAGGTCACTCTGCAAGATTTGAGGTGATGTTTTGAACTTTGAACAAGTCACAAATACTTCCTAGAACAGCAAATGCAATAAATATCTCAGCAGAAGAAATTTCTTTGACTTCTTTCCCTGGCCGAAAGCCAGGGATGAAAGTGGGGCCAGAGCCGTTACATGACGAGGAGGAATTCAAAAAGTCAGCTCCAGGAGCCTCAGCAGAAACTCCTTCCAGGCTTCGTGGGAGTTTTTGGTGGACCTTGGTGGGGTTTTACTCCCGGGGCCGCGTCTGCTGAGCCCGTCAGAGCGGAGACACCACGGATGGGAAAAGCAGAAAAGCCTCTGCTGAGCCCTCGCTCCTTGTTTATCATCTCAGGTGCAGCTGAGAGCTTTGTTTCCCTTCTGCCTGGAAAGGGCACCTACCAGACCTTCTGGATCCTCCATCCTCAGCAGTTTGAGTGTGCGTTTGATTGGGAATGGGTCTTGAAGCTCAGTGGGGTGGGCTGGGAGGGGGTCGCCGGTGAACTCGTCTCCCATGACCCCTCTTGGAGTAAATAGATTTATATCCTCTCTTTATGAGTAGTGAAAGTGAGAATAATGACGAAGGGGGAATGACATGTTTTCCCTGATGTGCTTTGTCACCCCAAGCTTTTGGAGCTCTGAGCAGTCGAATTAGTTTAGGCCTGCAAAGGGAGCGATGTGCCCTTTTCTCTGAGGTAAGGGCATATTTGTAGTGGCACGAAGCGAGCTGGGAACATTTCTGGTAGGATTGCCCAAAGGAAATAGCACCGTGTACAACTGGCTTTTTGTGTAGAAGGCTGGGTTTTAAAAGAAAAGGAAAAAAAAAAAAAGGAAAAAAAAAGAAAAAGCCCCACACATAGTCTAAAAGCATATTTATTAAAAAAAAAGGAGGGGGGGTGGGGGAAGATGACATATTTCAACTCTTGTTGAAACGCCTGAAAAGTTTCCCTGTGACACCAAATGATGTAAGTCATGTCTCCAAAGAGTAGCTCATCATTTCTCAGACAACAGCAGGAATTTGTGGCTGACCTCCTGAGGGAAATGGTCAACTTTCCCCATCTTGCCTCCCTATGCCAATGTTTGGCTTTAATTTATGTTGGTCAGTGGAAAAAATGGAAAGTTCAGTACCAAAGCCGAGCTGGGGGTGGGGATAAAAACCCAGCAGGAGAAAGGTCCCGTTTTGTGGGATGAGTTTTGCAAGGCACGATGGTTTGACACGGGCTGTTCCCCTGTCCCTCCCCTCCTGTTCATCACCCCGGCGTCGGGAGGGCCCTCCCCAGCTGGAGCAATGAAAGGCTTCAGTAATTGAGGTCACTTGTGTGTTACTGCTGGATGTTTGCAAAGGGTTTTTTACAAGCTGTCAGGCCACCTCCATCTGGTCAGAAGCTCCTCATCTCCTCCAGCCACGGCGGCGTTGTTTTCTCTCAAAATATCGTAGAGGAAACAGATTGCCTTGAGGAGGACAGGAGGAATTGGCAGTGCAAGCTGGGTGCCCTGGCTCTGTGACGTGTGTTGGGAACCCTCTCGTGGGTTTGTCTGCTGAAAAAGTGCCCCAAAGCAGCACAGAGTCGGTGCCTCAGCAACCAGGGCGAGGAAAATAAGGGTCACAAGGAAGACATCACCCAAAAATGGTACAGGAGAAATTCATACTCCAGGTTATGAGAAGCAGAGCGGGGGGGAAAGGGCTGGATGCTTGGTTTGGTGACCCTGCTTTGGTGGGATGTGTGGGGGGTGATCCTGGTTGTGCATCTTCGCGCACTGAGGGACAGCAGGGACCGACTCCAGAGCTGTGGCCATAAACACCCCTTTATAACTTTACAGAGCTGATATTTAATAGCAGAGCAGATTAATATTGATCTTGGATGGGCTGAGCATGCCCAAAGTCACAGTCACCCAGAAGAAAACCTTCTGCTGGGACATCTCTAGAGTTCCCCTAAAAAAGTAGCAATATAAGTCCCCAGAAATGCAACCAGAAGCTGATCAAGTTGCAATTTAAAGTGCAGAGCTGACTGACAATTAAAGATTCCGTGTCACTGGAAGGAGCATTACAGTGGTGCTGTTTGTCAGTCAGATTTTGGCAAACACAAGTTTGGAGGGCGACTTGAGAGTTGTCCTCTTGCCTGGTATGGGACAAATCTCCATCCTGTAGGTATCAATTACCTTTGCAATTCCTTTTTCTACTTGAAGTTTGCTTTATCTGACTTTGTTTTCATGGTGAGGAGCCTTAACCAACAACCCACGTGATGTTTTTATCATTTACAAGAGTTGGTTTTTTTTGCAAAACACAGTGAGAAACATCTACAAACTGGCAAATGAAATCTAGATTTTCTTCCAGAACAAGAAACCCTGAGATTAGCTCAGAGCTGACAACACCAAGGCTGGGGCTTTGGTTCTGGTTTGAACCACTCACTTAAGAGTTGGAATGATGATCCTTGTGGCTCAAGAGTTGGGATGATGATGCTTGTGGGTCTCTTCAAGTTCAGAATGCTTGGTGATTTTGTATTTACAGGTATTTACAGTCATGGCACATGCAAATGCTATTTAAGTCCAGTGTCAAATAGTATCTAACCCAAGATAATCACGCAAATGATAATATTTTTCCCACTTCAGAGAGACCACACAGTCATGAAAATCTTAATTTCAGCAGGTCACACACCTTGTGAACCAAATGATTAATCCCAAAAGGTGTAAACATGACCAGCAAACAGGTTGGCTTCCCTGGTTTGGTTTTGCCTCTCCCTCTGCCACAAAGCCACCTCTGCTGTCTCCTGCTTTTCCACTCCCAGGACATTGGAAAGAGGTTGTTGTATAGCTCAGCTCCTGCCAGCAGCTCTTGCTGACGTGGGACATGAGCTCACCTTCCATGCTCCCATCCAAGATTGCCACCACATGACACCTCTCCAGACCTTCTCACTGATTTGGGGACACCTGGCCTTCCCTGTAATGCACATCTGGATGAGGCACAACTGCTGGAGAGTCAATCCCAGCAAGAGAAAATCAGGGACATTGGAAAGATCTCAGAGCAATACGAAGCCCTACTGGCAATCACTGCCAATCCAACCACAGTGGGCTCCAGCAGACTCGAGGGTTTCAGCTTTTTTCCCATCTAATCAACCATCCCTACAAGCTCCAAATACATTAAACTGAATTTTTACACCTTTAGCCCCTCAGGTTTTGTAGGCTTTTCCTAGGAAAGACTCTCCAGCTGATGAGGGGAAGAAGAAGATGTCCATGTGTCACCACACCACTGATGAGGACATTCCACACCCTGCACTGCCTTCTCCATCCCTCTCAAATTCCAAACCCCAGCTCAGGCAGAGGGGATTCTTACATCCATGGGGCTCCTACAAACCATGGGGCTCAGTTAGTGAAGAGGACAACTCTCAGGTGTTTGGGGCAGATCTGGAATGTCATCTTGCACGCACAGATTGCTGGGAATGGCAAACTATTCCCAGCAATAGGTGGGAAAACCCAAGAGTGGGCAGAGACTGTTCCTGCCTCACAGGCCATCTGTGGATTGTCTGGGACAGCCCTTGCAGTAGCAAACTGGGTTCTGTATATGAAATATAGGATTTTCACACATCCAGTGAATGCCACAATAAAACAAGGAACTGGGGCAGTTTACGACTGGGCCTCATGCTGAGTCCAATTAAACCTACTGTTTCCAATCAGGTTTAATGTGAGGATAAAGTGAACGCTCCCTGAGATTTGGAGGAGGATAATTTGTCAGTAATAATAAGTGTAGACAAACAGGATGTTCCACAGTGCAGGGGCCTGATTAAAACCAAATGTGTTGCCAGGGATCATCTCGAAACTCCTGGAAGCCAACACAGGCAGCGTCGCTCGCAGCTTCCAGCATCCCTTGAGCACAGGCTTGCAGCCTTTGCAATTCTTCCCAAATCCCATGGAAAAAAGCAGGAGCCAGGCCACTGGGTCACCCAAGAGCCACCTCTGTGCTTTGCTGTTGGGTTTTCAGGGTTTTTTTCAGAGCGTGTTTCAGCTTTATAACCTGTCAATGCAAGGACATCCTAACAGGAAAAGGAAGAAGTCTTGGGTTTTCAGCCTGGCCCTATCCTACTTCCTGACAAAAGCCTGTCTAGCTGGACTTAACATTAGCAAAAAATACATTTCCTGATCAAAATGGGCTTTCCTACAAGAGGTGAATTCTTTCTTGATGAACTTTACCATAGAAATAAAATTGACAGTTATCAGCCCATAGTCCAAAAAGCCACTTTAGCTTTGGGGGAGTTTAGTGTAAAGAAAAAAGGAAGGTTTCAAACTATCCCAGACTTCAGGTTTTATTAGATCTGAGATCATTCTAACAACCTCTTTCCTTAGGGAATGAAGAGTGGATTTCCTAGGAAGGATTTTCTCACTTCTTGGCCAGATGGGAGACTCGGTCCCTCAATGCTCACTAGTTCAGCCCCAGTCCCTGGGAAATCCCTGTTACCTGCAACTGCAGAGCTGCTTTTGTCCATTAGAGACAACCAGCCTGGGGTCAGTGTGCAGAGCACTTAACATATTAGCAAACCACTAATCAACCCCACACAGAAGCTGGAGGCTGTTCCCAAAATGTGGCTCTAATTCTCCATCCCTCCACGTTTCCAGCAGCACAGGGGACTCTGTGTGGGGCTGTCACTCCCCCGTGGGATGGGGGTTCCCCTGGGGGATCATTGCTGCAAGTCTGCAGGGGGTTGGATGAGAGAGGGGCAAAATCCCTGGAAAAACTGGATGTTATGTCCTGCAACATTCTTCCCACTGCTCAGGAGGGCAGTTGCCCCCTCAAGTGCCTCCTTGTCAGCTGTGGGTCTCTGTCGTGTTCAGGTTTATCTGTCTGCCTCTAGGATGCTCCTGGATTACTGGGAAGTTGCTGTCTGGATCTTCCCTCTCCTCCTGACCTGTTTTTTGGTGGGGGTTTTTTTGTTTGTTTGTTTGGTTTGGTTTGGTTTGTTTGGCTGTTTTGGTTTGGTTTGGTTTGGTTTTTTTTTCCATGGGAAACACTGCAGTGCTTAAAAGTGGGAATTCTTTTGGAGGTCTCCATGTATGATTGCTTGTTTGGTGACATAAACAGTGCCTTAGGTCTGGTAACACATCCCCAGGAACCTGCATTACTTCCTTACATCTCGTTCCTTAATAAATTCTTCTTAGGAAGGCCTGATGAGCTCATTCCAATGCCACCAGGACCAAAAAGATATGTTATATTTTAATATATATATGTATATATAATAAAACCCATTCTAGACCATACACAGGGAGACAACTTCATCATTTGAGTCCCAGACAACCTTATGGATGAATTCCCATAAAAATTACAACATACATAGAAAAAATGAGAAGATTTAAAGTCCCAAAATGATGGTCTGATGTGTTTTGGGGGGATGTCCCTGGGGAAGTGGCTTTGCAGGAGAAAGGCTGGCCAGGTACCGAGGAGATTATTTTAGTTTCAAAGTGGAGAGAAAGCTCCATCCTTCTGTTCAGCCTGGAAAAAAATGAATTCAGGTGAATTCAGAGAAGAAATCAAACTTTTGGAGGAAGATGTTTTGGGGAATGTGAAGATTGGTTTCTCTTCAGCATAGAAAACTGCAATTTCCAAAGGTTTGGGAATTGAGACAAGAAAATAACACCAATAAAGAAAAGGAGACCCACCTTGGAAGGTGGGAGCATTTCCCTTGAAGATAAAAGAGGGTCCCAAAATAGGGATGCCAGTCTGGCACAGACACCCAGGGCTCTCCTTTTTCTGCTGAGCAGTGACAGTGGAAAGGACAAACTTTCTCATGGCAGCAGCTTCCCTGAAAAGCCCACGGTGTCTCTTGGCCAAGCTGCCCCAGACACACAAAGGGTCTGATTTAATTTAGAGCCACAGCTCGTTCCCAGGGAAGGGTAATTGGATCCAAGGCAAAGAGCTGGAAAGGGGGCTGAGATGAAACAAAGGAGGCAGCTCTGCTGCTTGGGATCCTTGTTTTCTGCAGTGGAAATTTCTTAAGGAACAAAGCCCCTTCTCCACACAGCAGGGCAATTTCACTGACCTAATTTCCTGCCACTGTTCCTTCTGCTCTGATAATGGGGAAGTGCGTTGGTTTGCTCCTCCTGCAATTAAACAAACAAAGCATAAAATGAGTGTGAATGTCTAATGCAAAAAGCCTGAAAAAGACAGCTGCTTTGGGCTGAGACCTTTGTGGGCACGAGGTGAGGTGGTTGTAACACCATCCTTTCTGCCACTGCTGTCCTGCAACTTCCCAGCTTGGTGCACCCAACTGTTCGAGAACATCCCTTAAATCAGAGCTGCCAGGCAGCACTGAGGGGCTGGGAAAGAGGGAATGCTGCTCCTGAAGGGCAACAGAGCTGGGAAGGGGCTGGAGCAGCAGGAGCAGTTGAGGAGCTGGGGGGGTTCAGCCTGGAGAAAAGGAGACTCAGGGGGGACCTTCTGGCTCTGCAAGTCCCTTCCAGGAGGGGGAGATGGGGGTGAGTTGGGTTCTGCTCCAGGGAACAGAGGCAGGAGGAGAGGGAACGGCCTCAAGTTGTGCCAGGAGAGGTTTAGGTTGGATATTGGGGAATTATCCCAAAGGATAATGAATGGTTATCAAGCATCAGGACAGGCTGCCCAGGACAGTGCTGGATTCCCCATCCCTGGAGGAATTTAAAAGCCTTGTGGATGTGGCACCTGGGGACATAGTTCAGTGGTGGCCTTGGGAGTGCTGGGTGGATGGTTAGACTCAATTATCTATCTTAGAAGGTTTTTCCAGCCTAAATAATTTCATTATTCCATGCTCTGCCTCCTCTCCCTTCCCCAGCTCAGCAAGTCAAAGAGAGTTGGGTTACCAGCCCTTGGCCATCGTTCCATGTGGCTCTTGGTGGGACACTTCCCACACGTGTCCCATAAAAGTGGGATCTGGTGCCTTGTGTGGGCTGGGAGGGGGAATTAAGGCCGGGTGCTGGCACAGGAAGGGGGGTTGAGGTTCCAGACCCCGTGGGCAGCCCCACAAGTGGTACCATGGATGGATTGTGCCTGTGCACGTGTGGGGGTGTTTGCAGTGCACAAATCTGACTTTAAAAAGTGAATAAAAAGGGGAGAAATCTAGAACCCCGCCAGCCTAACACATGGCCACGGGCTGATCTTGGTACTTGCAAAGTGCCTGGAAAATCCTATCAGTGGCTGAGTCTTATTGGGTTGCTCTTGGGTGTTTCTGACCCAGAGAAATTTGGGACAGTGACCTTTTCTGGAGCTGTGACCACTCTGGGCTGGCTGTGGAGCTGAGCTGCCTGATACACCCAAGAGATGAGGAATTTACAGCTTGGCTGGTTGGCAAACAGTGGAGAAGGATGACAGTGGTTTGTGGGGGTTTTAAAGTCTGGATAGAAGTCATCACTCTTTTCCTCTCTCTTTCTCCTCCCTGTACATTATTAAATACTGAGCTCTAGACTGTTCTTCCCTACATTTGTCAATTGTGTAATTTACACTATATAAAGGAAAGTAAAATCCAAGGCTATTCTGGATAAAAAATCAGTTGTTTGAAATTTTGAGGCATAATATAAACATCTCCCTCAATGCTGGGTTTCCTTTTTATAACCAAAAGCTGTCACTATCATTGCATTAAATGTGGGAAGAGTTTTCATAACTTTTTATACTTTTTTGTTTGTTTGTTTTTGTTTTTGTTTTTGTAACTGACTGGCTTAAAAGTCAGGGTGAGGATGGCAAAGAGCAAAATGGAAATGTTTTTCATATTTTTTTTTTAATCCATTGTTTAAATTTCATACCCCTGAATAACGGAGCTGGTTCTGTTCATAAGACTATTTCACTATTGTATATTCCCCTCAAAACGAGGGCTCAGCCTGGGAATTATTTCAGGAAGATTACTTTTAATAAGATCCATACAGTTAGAAAATATAATCCAAATACATTAACTCTCCTTTAGTCCTTTGCTTTAGGCTGGAATTCTCTCTGCCCTTTCATGCCTGGAATATGAAAAAGATATGTTCAGCTTTCTTCCCACAAGGGGAAAAGGTGTTTGTTCCAGAAAACTTTCTTGTGCTGTGTTCTTTTTTTAATTCCTTTTTAAAAAGTGTCGGGTCAGAGCCTTTGTATCGAGCAAAACATTGAGAAAATGAGGCTATTCCTCCAACACAGCAGGGAAGGAGGCGCAGAGCTGCTCAGCAATATGCTCAGTGAAGAGGGAAGTTGCATCCGAAGCTCTTTTCCCGATTTTTTTCCCAAAGGGAATGCTCGCGGAGCCCACTAGAGGGTTCAGCTGGAGCTGCGCGGCCGCTGCATCCCATCGGGGCAGGTGGAGCGGAGGGAACCTCTGCTGCTCCCACCCCATCCCCGGGGCAGAAAGCACCTGCAGCTGGAGAAAAGGAAAAGATCGGGCGGGAAATTCATCCTAATGATCGTTAGAAAAGGGTCGATTGCTCTTTTGATTCGGATTAATCAGCAGAAGGGCGATTATGAGAATCTGTTCCTTCCTTCTCCCTGCTCATTCCTTCGGCTGCTTAGAAAGCTCTCTGGACTTTTAAAGCTTCAGCTTGGTTTTAGTTTTGAGCATTTCTGTTACGACCCGAAGGAAGAAATAAATAATAATAATAATTTTTTTTAAAAAGGTAAAAAGCGTGAAATCCGGTGAAGCCTTTGGAATTACAGCTGGCTTGTGCTGCACTCAGCCATTCAGCCTGAAACAATGAGTGGCAGGAAAATTGATGCCTTACCTCGGCACTTTTTTTTTCTCCACTGAAACACAGAAATACATGAAATAAAGCTTTCTGTGGGAGGCTGAGGGCTGACACCTCCTAATGTGATTACAAGGCAGGGGGTACTCAGGGTCATTGTGGATCCCAAGTGAGCGAGGTCAATAAACTACTTATTGGCCCATTCGTTTCTCTTTTAGCACCTTTGCCAAGACCAAATGCAGGAGAGGACCAGGAGTGGGGTGGCTTTTATGGGATCACAGAAGGGAGCTGTCAGAGGCCCTCAGGAATGACATTTTGGCCAAGAAAACCCTGTTGCAGCTGAATTTTAAGCAGTTAATCACCCAGTTTACAGCAATGAGAGTGTTAAATAAACATGGGGAGGTAACAGATGGGACCCCATGGAAGAAGCAGCTAAACGCACATCAACAACCTGCAAACAAGGGGAGCAAACCCACCCAGAGTCCACCTCCTCTGGGCAGCTAATTTTCCAGAGCTTTCAGAGGGCACCTTTGAAGGTCTGACCTAAAAGGGTCTCTTGTGCAGAGCTCGGTGCTCTCAACTCTCACTGCCAGGTGTGGTGGGACAGTGTCCCGGTGCTGCAATCCTGTCTGACGTGGCTTTGCTGATGAAGCTGGTGAGATTCCTGCACCCAAATGACCGGTGTTGCAGCAAGGCAGATTGTGAACACTGGACAAAAACCGGCCCAAAACAGCTGTAAGGGAATATCGCTGATTCAGCGAGAGATTTCATCTCTTCTCGCTTAACTCGGTGGCAAAGTTCCCCCCCTGCCTTCTGGCGCTCTGATTTGGTTTCATCGAGGGGATAGGAAGGTAGTGAGATATCCACAGCCTCGTCCTCCGAGGCTGAGAAAGAAGGGCTTTCTAGTAATCACTGCTCCATTCTGCCGAGATTAAGGCGTGTAAGATTTCTACTCCCGCCTAAGCCCTGAGTTTTGCGTGTGCTGTCTCACGGAAAGTTAGGACTTGGCTTTCACATCAATAATTCAGCCTGCTGCTTTTATGCCTTCTGCTGCCAGCAAAATTGTCATATTTTATAGGCAGATCAAAAAGTGTACCCTTCTAAAAGTGAGCAGCCTCAGCTGAGAGAAAGGCTTGGGATTGCAGCGGTCCCTGCTTGAAAATGCTGCTTGTGTGGCTGATTATTTTGCTCCCTTCTGGACCAAAGCATACCAATGCTCCTATTTTTCTGCAGTCCTCCCACTTTGAATGCCAGGCCCCAGATGGGGCTGGGAGATTTGCTTATGTTAAATAAAACCAAAACACAGAGAGCTGTTCAGAAAGGATCAATAGCAAGTGATCATTCACCAGCCCGCTCAGCCTTTTCTTTGGAAGTGGTGCAAAAACTTCCATCAGCTTCGATGAGAACCAGAAAGGGACTTACCTGCAACTCAGCTTGGCTTTGGTCTAAACACACAAGGCTGGGATATAAATAAACCTGTGTTTTAATCCTGAGCTTTGTCACTGAAGTTGCACCTTGGATAAACCCCTTTCCCCCGCCCCCTCCCCCCCTCCCCAATGCCTCAGTTTCCTCATCTATAAAAATGAAAATAAATTGCTAGTTTTCATATTAAACCTTAAACTTACAAAAGAACCGGATAAAACAGCAGAACATCCTTCTAGTTACCTTCTGGACTAGTTCCTGCTGTTGTTTTTACATTAATTAAAATCTGGTATTTGTGGGCTCCAGTACTCTGCAGTCCATACCGTGGGAGCATCCTTAAGCAGATAAAGCTCTGCTAAGGAGAAAGACTGAGGAAACAGGATCAAGACCTAAATCTTGTTAATTCTCCTTAATCCATGCAGTTATCCAGCCTTACAACATGGGTCAGACAAGGAGTGTACACGGGTCGAGGGGATGCTCCCCAGCTGCTTCCTCGCTGTGAACATCTCCAGGGCCTGATCCTGCCGGCTCTCGGATCTGGAGGAGACTTGCTGCTCACTTTACTTTTAATTTAACTGGACCACACAGATCCAGCAGATTCCATTCTCAGTGACAGCTGGCAGGATCGGCTCCTATTTTCCTCATTTTCTTCCTCTGGAATACATATAAAACTTATTCTTATCAACAGCCTGTGTATACCATGACATGATGAACTTCACCAGGACTGAATGACAGAAAACACCTCACTTATTAAGACCTCTGTCACTGCACCCAAATTATCTTCTCTTTGTTTTGTGGGCAAACAGCAATTTTTTTAAAGGGTTTTAATCCACCAAACAAAAACAGAAGTATTTCTTCCAGCAAATCAAGTCGGGACTAAATCCTCCTGCTCCGAAAGAGACAAGGTAAATATTTTCCTCGAAGAGTCGACACCCCCAGCCTCTCCACGCGCTAAAGAGGCAAGTGCGGCTTTAATGGCTGGCCAGATAAGCCCTTATCTAAAGGACACAACACTTCGCTTTACAGTCCGCACACTTATTTCCCAATTGCTAATGTCTACAACCTTCATGGAACTTGTGCCTCAATTACGGTGCTAACAGCCCCCCCCTTATCTGTGGCCCGAAAGCACAGCCCGAATGGGGCTTTTTGGTGGAAAGAAGCGATTTAGAGGGGATCTCAAGGGGCGGGATGGGCGGAAAGGTGTTTTTCTCACGCCAGCCCCTGTTCTAAGCAGAGCACCACGCATCAAAAGCACCGCGCGGCTGCCGCTGAATTTCAGCTGCGCTCGGTGGAGCCTGGAGCTTGTTTAGATTTCTTGGGTCAAAGTCATCATAAAGGTGATTTTCTAAAATTACTATTATTATTTCCTTGTTATTCTTTTAGGGAAAGAAGAGCAAGGCAAAACCTCTGAATCCCTTCTCGCTGATGCTGCGGGAGGAGGAATGGATGCTGCCCGCAAGGGTTGGGAAGCGGTGCCGGGACCTCCTCCCAGGTGATGTTTATGGCACTGAAAAATCCCCACAAGCCAGTGTACAATGACCACACTGTAAATACATCCTTCTCCATCATGTAGGACGTTAAGATCGTTAGTTTTGGCTGGAAATAAAATATATTCCATGCAGACAGCTCTGCTAGTGGGCAGAAAACGCGCGCTGCCGCTGTGATGTTTCTGATTATATTTCCCCTTTGTTCCTAAAAATGACAGAGGTATTGCATAATGCAGGGAAAATGGGGCATAAGGATGGAAACGAAGGCAGCCTGTCAGTTAAAAGTGTAAATGAACCCTCGGTTCCTTTTATAAAGCAATCCCTCTAAAAAAGTAATCGCCTAAAAGAAATCCTATTCTGACAAGTAAATAGTTTGTTTCCTCCCCATTTAATACAGGCTTGAAAAACCTCCAGGAACTCGTCAGAGGATTTATTTAGACTTGTTTAATTCTTGAATTTTCCCCCGAATTTTGTGTGCGTGCGTTTTATTAGGTTAATAAAACTTGATTTCCAAGGTTTTGGACGCCTCGGGGGTACAATGAGCTCGGATGTCAAATGCATCAAATAGCTAATGAAGGGATTTCAATGGTCTCCAAAGTGTCCATAGCAGCAATTTGTAGCGTCTCGTAAAGGTAAAGACCATTCTGGCTACAGCGTGTTTTGTCTGCCAGTTTTCCGGGCGCTCCAACTTCTATCTGAGGTTTTATTCGGATTTTATACCGTTTTGAAAAGCCCCGGTCTCGCTGTCACCGGGATTGTGGTCAAACCCAGTCATCCTCCAGCGATCTCATGCCAGTATTCCTGGGAAGGGCAAATGAGGGGGGAAAACCCCAAATGTGCCGTGCATTACAGGGATTTACCTAAAGGGACGCAGAGGGTAAAACGATATGGGGGGAAACCCTTACCCAAGGAAACATTTTACTGTGTTAAGGTCTTGATGAAAGCGGGGCGGGGAAAGCTGAACTGTTTTCCGTCCTTTTTTTTTTTTCTTTTTTTCTTCTTTTTTTCTTATNTATTATTTTTATACTATTATTATTACTACTACTATTATTATTGTCTTCTTTCTTCATTTTTTTTGGTTCTTGTTTTAACTTCTTTTCTCCTGACCCCACACTCTTTCTGGGGCTGCGCTGGTTGCACAGGTGGTGCCGGTGACAGAGGGAGGGATGGAGGCATGAAGGGATGAAGGGATGGAGGGAGGCTGCGGTGCCTCCGTAGGCTGTTCCAGGTGCTGTCTGCTCTCGGCTCTCACCCGGCCGGGACAGTCGGTTCTGCCTCTGTTTTTCCCCCGATTTACTCTTCATTTCCCCTCCTCAGCCTGGTCCTATTTTGGCAAAAGCGAAACTAAAAAACAGCAGCGCCCCCCACACCCCCTCCCCGCCCGGCCCGGCCCGGGGCGCAGCTTCCTCCGGGGATGGTGTGTTTGTGCAATTCCCGGGCAAATGGACTTGCCGTCGCCAGTTTTCCTCCGCCTTTTCACAAATCCCGAGCTCGATTTGCAGAGCTGCAGAGCAGCGCTTTTGGGCTCAGCTTCTCTAATAAATGATCCGCGCTCACACTCGCAGACAGCGATGGTTCTCCCTCTCCCGGGATGCGGGAGGACGGGAAAAGGGCTCTTGCCAATAGGCTGCTGGAAAACCGCGCTGGCATCTCCCACTGTCAATTAGTTCCGAACTCTTCTCGGCTGCCAAATTAAAGACATCAAAATAATAATAATTTTTTTTTTAAAATAAAATTAGTCGTATTTTTGAAGTCGCAAATTTGACTGGGAGACCACACAGAGCGTCTGTAATTCACAGACAGGGAAGAGATGGAGATGGAAAGGGACCGGAGGGACTCCCGGAGCCACGAGCAGGGGAGGGATGGAGATGGAGAGGGACTGGAGGGGCACCCAGAACCTCGGACAGAGAAGAGATGGTGATGGAGAGGGACTGGGGGCACTCCCAGAGCCTCGGGGACTCCCAGGGAGGAGAGATGATGATGGAGAGGGACTGGGGAGCACATGCAGAACCCCGAGCGGGGGAGGGCTGGTGTTTGAGAGGGACCAGCGGGCTGGGCCGAGCCGAGCCGCGCTACGCGGGCGGGGGGCTGTTGTCACCCCTAAAACAAAAGGGCCATTATGGAACCCATAGATCAGCAGCAGTAAGAGCTCTCGCAAGGCAGGGCTCTCGCTATGAGGTTAGAACAGCAGTGTTAATCTTCTATCTAGTGTTTACAGAGCCAGCTCATCCGTGGGGCGGGTGGAAAGCGGCCAGCTCGCAAGAGAACGCTCTTTATTAAAAAATACGGAGCCGTGTTGCTTTTAGCACTGACCCCGGAGCGCGTCCCGCATTTTTAGGGGAGGGCAGCTCCCCTTGCCCGCGGCTCCCCCGCTCCCAGCCCCGCACCCGTAGGGGATGGCAGGTCCCCCGCCGCCTTCAGCAGCACCTGGCAGAGCCCTCGCTCGGTGAAAACCCCTTGCGAGGGTTTGAGGGGTGGCTTTCACCTCGGTGGGAGCCTAAAGTAGCTCCGCAGCCTCCCCAGTCCGGCAGCACCGCAGCGCGCTTTTTATTGATTCATTTATTTGTTTGTTTTACGTAACGGGGGGGACGGGCGGGGGGTGGGAGCATTTCGGTCCCCATCAGCAGGCAGAGATCGTCTCTTGGAGAAGAGAAGATCATGGGGAGGAACGAGGGAAATGTGGGGGGAAAAAATTAGGAAAAGAAGGGACGATAGCTGTGAAAAAAACAATACCAAATATCTCCAAAAGACCCTCTCCTTGCTTCCCCCGTTCTTGCGCAAACTGCACTTTTAGAAGAATTAACCAGCACGAGACTCGCTCTTTTCTCCGTCCCGCTTCTCCCAGCCCGTGGGAAGGGACGATAATTCCTGGGAGACAGATGTGCACCCCGCACAGGGCGCACAGGGAGCTGCCTCCGGCTCCTTTCGGGGACGCAGGAGCCGCTGTGGGTATTTGTGCCGGGCAGGAGCCCCGGGGTGGGGGGACACCGGAGCCCGGCCGGCACCGCCCGTCCTTGTCCCGCGTTCCCCATCACCCACGGGAGATGTTGCGGGGCCGCGGTCGCGTACCTGGCCGCGGAGGATGAGTGTCCGTGGGGGAAAAAATAACAAACCGTAGGAATGTTTGGGAATTGCGGGTCGGAGCCCTGTCTGCGGTTCGTGGCGCCCCGCGCTGCCTGCGCTGCCTGCGCGCCGCCCGTCAGCCCTCGCCTCCCCCCAGCAAAGAGAATTTGTTGCATTTCCTCAACTGTTTAGTCAGAGGTTTTGCCAACTTCCTGATGGTTCGTTNTTCCGGTGTTGTTTTTTTTTTTTTTAAAAAAAAAAAAAAAAAAAAAAAAGAAAAGAAAAAGAAAAAAAAAAAGAAAAAAAAAAGAAAGAGCCGCATTTCCTTTTTGACTAAAGAGGGAGAGAGAGAAGCGGAGGCTGGGGGCTGGTGGACGCATCGAGCTGTATGTACTGGACTTTTTCTCTCCCCTCTCCTCCTCTTCCTCTTCCTCCCCTCCGAGCCTGGGCTTTGCACCATCCCTTTCCCCTCTCCTGCCTCCAGAGCCCCGCGGGGCTCCAGGGTCGGAGCCCGGACAGGGGAAGCAGCCCCGCCGCTCTGCAGAGCTGCTACTCCGCTTGGCCGGGCTGCAGCACTTGCCCTTGCTTCCTTAAATTGCTTTC
>VXAU01001886.1:468923-584743 GCA_013399695.1 Formicarius rufipectus | reverse complement strand
TTTTTTTCCCCACGAATGAATGAATTGAAAGGGACCTTACCTGTGATTTTACTTTGCAAGGTAATTGATGATTTATCTGAAGGGCTCAGCTCCTGCAATCTTGTGACTGTCCTCAGTATTCATTTTCAGGTGCGTATCTCTAATTCTTTTAGCTCACAATGAAAGCTTTGACAACGTCCACAGAGAGTCAACCAGTTTTCAACCCAAGGGACTGCAAACTACAAGACAAAAAAAAAAAACAATTCAAAGTAGATTTTTTTTAAGCTCATAATTTTTAAGCCATCCAATAATTTTTGAGTCCTAAATACCAACTTTGCAGTTTCTGGGGTTGGCTGTGCTTGATTAAATTTTGCTCCTTAGATGATTCATAGGCTTAGAGGAGCTGTTTGATGCTGGGGCTGCATTTGACTCAACCCCCTGATTGTGGAGCCATGTGGAACTGTGCTGCCGGAGGGATGGATCTATGGATCTGGGCCATGAAATCCCCAGACTCCAGGAGCCCATGGACCATAAGAGGCACTGCACACATCTGGAAAACAAAGGAGATGGGCTCAATTTTGCTCTCCCCACCAACCAGTTGGAACTGGGGATTAGTGGAGCCTCATCCCTGCTCCTGGTCTTAACACTTTTGGCGTGGGCAAGTTCTATCCAGTCACACCAAAACACAGAACAAGAAGGGGAGCAGAGGAGAATTTATGGCCATGTTTGGCAAGATGAAGTTGAATTCCAGAGCTTATGAAATAATATTTGAACTGTGGCTCAACCCTGGGCCAAAGAGATGACTTCTTATGGGGAGCCAGCATTGCTTTGTCTTCCACATCATCACAGCTGCAGAGGAGAGGGACAGCAGATAGAAAGGAGAAGATGGTCAGGAGGCATCCCATAGTCACTCCTCAGCCCCCACATGCACCCAGAGGAACTCAAACCATGACTGCAGTTATGGTGTGGTCCATTTTGGGCTCCAGACAACTCAGGGTCATGGTAAGAAGTCAGCAGGTGAAACGCAGCAGAGATAAATAGGTTGCCTTCAGGCAAGAGAGAATCTTTTATCTGCTGGACTTAGCACAGAAGTGACCTCCTGACACTCACCACAATGCACCCCAAACCAACCAGATAATTGAGAGGTTGTGTTGTTGCACAGATGAACCTGCTATGAGTATTTTACCCTTGGACAAGCCTTGCTGACCTTGGCTTTTGTGCCACAAGTATTTAATCCTTTTTTCTAAGACCCCCACATCTCTATCACCATTTCTGAGTCTCCCAGGTGCGTAGAAATCATGAGAAGATGGTGAAATTTTACTCTGGAGCAGTTGCAGTTGGTAAAGACAGTGCAAATAATAGAATTTATTTTTTTTTTTAATTGAATTTTACTGAGTTTGTGATGGGAATTATTTGACCCAGTACCTGCCATAGGAGGCGATACACTGGATAATTCCAGAGATCCCTTCCAGTCCTCTGCCTTGTTTTCCTCTAACTGTGGAAGACAAAGGAACAAGCAGTTCACAGGTCTTGCTGCTGCTCTTGGTCCTCGAGGCACTCCTCGAGCCCACACCTATCCAGAGATGAGATCTTCCTAAAACCTTAAATGGCTCTATTTTCCGTGTCTGGCTTCACCAGCGTGACACCCTTTCACTCCTCCATCGTGCCTGGGCACTGCTTTTCATCCCCAGCTCAGGAATCACACTCAGACCACTCTGTAGTAAATTTTTATGGGGACCAAATGCATTCTTGGGTTCACTGGGAAAGGAGGAAAGCAGGGAGTGATTAACAGCAGGGAGATGGTACCTCAGTTTTTCCCCCATTGCAGCCCGTGGTTTGTCTGGGACCTGCCTTGTTATTATAAATTTCTTCAGATTTAACTCACAGACTTTTGCTGTTTTGCTGTTCTGAAGCAGCTGCTTTTATTTTGCAGCTTTACTTGAAGCCATGGCAAGAGCTGTGCTAGAAACGCTGCCGTGGGAGCCTGGATCACAGCTTAGGAAATCAGCCTCCAAATCCCTGGTGCATCCTGGCAGCTGGGAATGCTCCAACCCAGCCAGGATGCTGCCAGCAAACCGGGATGCCCCTGCCAAAGCAGCTTCTGGGAGCACATCACCAGGGTGCAAACCAGAGATGGGAACATCAGATAAGAGGGGCAGGAATCTCCTCATTAACCACCAGAGCCTTATCTTTCCCGTCCCAGAGAATCCTATAAAAAGTGCTCTCTTTCACAGAGCTGTTTTTCTCAGAGCTGAGGCCATGGAGGACTCGGATCATCCATTTTAGATCCCACTTCCAGTGAGAGGCCCTGGGAACTGGGCAGGGAGACAACTTCCAAACCCCAAGCTGTGAAGGAGCAAGAACACTCCTAAAATGTCCCCTCTAAAAGGGAGCCTCCCTTTTGAGTTTCAATGCTATCTTTGTCACCGCCCTTGGTAACCTCACCAGCACAGAGCTGAATGTTATTAGAAAAGAGCTGAGTATGGGTGGGAAGACAAGAAAACAAAAGGAAATGGAAGTACTGGAAATTGATTTTCCATTTGAATCTATTTTTTTTTTTCTTCTAATTTTTAATAAGACATTGTATGAAGTTTATTGCACTGCTATCTATTTTCTTTTAGGGCGTGTTATCTTTTGTGACTTAGTTTAGACTAAAATAAATCTCAGTTACTAATTAAGGATAGGAATAGAAATCCAAAGATTTGCTTCTCATCAATGCCAAGTGGTAAATCCTTTAATGCTCTGGGATTTTGCTCTATAGCTCTAAATTTCCCATTGGTATTTAGTAATCTGCTGATTGCATTTACTTTAATTCTTTGGTCTTCAGAGTGCTCATGTTGAGGCACTCACTTGCAGTAGCTCTGCGTGTTAAGGGCAACGAGTTAAAAGCTGTGGGGTTTTTTTTTATTAAATTCCAGCTCTGTTTTTCCTATTGAGTTCCCAACTACTGTGTTATATCATACTAATAAGTGTTGTACTCTGGCTGGAGAAGTGACAGCGTTTTGCAGTGTCCTAGGGGAGCCATGACATCATTTTTAATTTGCTTATCTGGACTCCAAAAAATAGAAGGGTGAGTGGTGAGAAACCAAATTGTGGTTTCACTCTAACTCACCTCTTGGTGCTGTGATGCTGTGAGAACCCTGTCACCGTGCAGCTCACACCCACTGCCTGCTCCCTGGACACTCAGATTCACCCATTCCCACTCATTTTCCCATTCCCAAGGGCTGAGCAGTGGCAGTCGTGGAGGAAAGGGACACCATCTCCTTCAGGGCACAATCCCTCGAGGTTTGCCTGCAGGCTGAGAGGCACCAGGGAATACCTTCCAAGGAGTTTTGTGACACAGCCCCCCAACCAACCTGACACAGACCAACAAGGATAGAGGTTGGAGAAATTCTTTGGAGCAGCCTGACTGTGTTTGGGCTGCTTTGGCTCAAACGGGATTTGATTTTTAATTTTTTGTTTTCCCATCCTCATTCCAGCTGAGACTGAAAAAGGTGTTCTGTTCTCAGGGGAGCTGAAAAAAGGCTCCCTAACAGAGCTGGTCTGACTTTTGCTGTGGGTGTTTCTTTGCTCATGGAATAGGGACAGGAGGCAGGAATTTTAGAATTGGAGAATGGATGTGGCATTTTCCATCTTATTCATATCATTCTGAGTAAATATCTTGAATACAGAAGATCTTGGATAAACAGTTACTAAATCAGTACATGCTTTTCTAATTTGACCCAAACTTCTAACATTCTCTGTAGCCATGGTTGTCTCTTCCCCAGACAAGATCATCTTGACATTAAGTCTCTAATAACTCTGTAGCACGCAGGCAACTGAGATATTTCATTTTCCCTTAGAGGAGGTCTGGCCATTCAGTCCACTTGTTTTTCAATGAGAACCTTCAGAGTGGAAGGGCAACGATATCTTTTGTCATTTACCTACTTATCGCTCATATTCCAGAGAGTCTCTCACACACCACAAGTTGTCCCTGCACTTCCCCACTCCTAACATGAGTACACATTTAATTGATTCCTGCTCAACCCAGCATTCCATGGGAGCATCTTCCCTCACCCCCCAGACAGCATTCACTGATGTTCTTTGAAGATTCGAGGTTCAAAATTGGGATAGTTAAAGTCTCTCTATCAATTTGAGTAAAGTAGGTTTGAAGAAGAGAACTAAAGCTGTGTTTTCTGAGTGATTTGGGAAAATAAAGTCACTTCATCAACCTGAGCAGCTCTCAGGAACACCAGTGTCATAAGCTTGGCACCTGGAGGAGCTGACTTGGAAGCCTAAGGGAGTGAGGACCAAAGGCTCCAGCTCCCTGCAGTGGGAATGATGGAACAGCACAGGGAAAACCTGAGTACACCACAGAGATAAACTGGTCCTCTAGAAAGAGCAAGGTCAGGGAGGCAATGAAGCTGCCAGTCAGCATGGCAATCACTGCAGTGCTGGTGTTCCACCAGCTCACCAGACTGGGGACCAGGAGGTGGGAATTCTCAACGAGGATGGCCACGTTTGGGTAAACAAACTCATGGCAGTACCACGGTGCTATTGTCTGCTGAACAGCTCTGGTTGTGCCAAGGGTATGTCCAGGTTAGCTCCTCCCAGGCCCATAAAAACCTCCAGTTGGTTCTTTTTGCTGTTTTTTTTCCCCTCTCAGTGCAGTGATAGATGGAGTGGCCATAACACCTCAGGGCACCACATGTGCAGGTGGACACTGAGCCAGGTGTGGAGCAACCGGTCACGGGCCAGGCTTCCAGCCAGGCCTAGGCTTGGCTCCTGTGTGCCTATTCTCTGGCCACTGGGGTGCTTCACTCTTTGTTTACTGTGAGCTTCCAACGGTGGGAATATTCCATGCTGAAGTCCAGGACAGGAATGGAAAGCCATCAGGTTTATTCAGCTAAGCAGCCTTGGGAGATGCTCACGTGGCCCAGGTGGGAGCACAGCCCACTCTTCTCATTGTGTTGAGAATGTAGGATTTCAACAAAGGAAGAAGTTGTGTAGGGTTCACATCCTGTTGGTGCATCAGATACAGTTGAGCTATTGCTGGTTTCCTTTGAGTGACGTGTCCCTTGGCTGCGTCTCCAGTTGGGCTGTCCTTGGACAATAGGTCACAGTGAGGCAAATGATGTGGGGGCAACTTCTGGACATGAGTGTTTTGGGTCAAACTGTGCAGTATTGACAAGGGTTGTAAATCACAGAATCATTTAGGTTGGAAAAGACCTCCAAGATCATCAAGTCCAGCCTGTGCCAAATCCCCACCGTGTTGCCCAGCCCAGAGCACTGAGCGCCATGTCCAGTCATTCCTTGGACATCTCCAGAGATGGGCACTCCACCACCTCCCTGGGCAGCCCCTTCCACTGCCTGACCACCCTTTATAGGAAGAAATTCCTCGTGATGCCCAACCTGAACCCCCTCTGGCACAGCTTGAGGCCCTTTTCCTCTTATCCTGTCACTTTTTACCTGAGAGAAGAGACCACTGAGCTGCTCCTCCTGTCAGGGAGTGGGAGAGAGTGAGAAGGTCCTCCCTGAGCCTCTTTTTCTCCAGGCAAAACAATGCCAGACTTACTCTCTGGACCCTCCACTTGCCTATATGCAAAATCAGCATCTAGAAATAAAACATCCCTCAGTATATGCAAAGTGAAGCCTAAATCTGTGCCGCTGATACCACATAGCAAACCAGAGTGTTAAGCTAGGTGAGACACCAAGTGTTTGGCAAATTTTGGAGCAACTTTTCACTTTTAAGATATTTTTCAGTTTAAAGAGCTGAGAAAATGTCCGGCTTTGAGTTCAGAGCTGAAAAAGACTGAAAGAGGCATCAGCCTCCTATAAGTGAAGACTGGTTACAGTTGGGGCAGGTTTTCCTTTCCTTCAGTGGTGGCTGAGAGCTTCATTCAGAACAGCTCAAGGCAGTTACAACCTGGACTTCCTGACAAGTACATCCATCTGATCCCATTCTGTCCAAGAGATCAGTTTGAAAATGAAGCTTTCAATCCAAATTCCCATGGCTGGTCCAGAGGGTGAGATAGAATGTGACTCCGAGCGACTGGATGGGATAAGGCTGTGGTGGACCATAAAACTGAGCTGCAACTCAAACAAAACATTTGGAAATTTTTTAAGGGCATTTGTTACTTTGCTTATTTTGGTGTGTCGTCACATTTCCTGATTTTGATGGGCACCAAAACCAGAAATACTGTGAGACAAAGCTATTTGCATGGACTATTTTTGTTCTGTACTGCAGAGAGAAAACCTGTTCTTGCAGGATTTACAGCTCAAAAAGGAATCAGGAAAAAAAAACCCAAAAAAACCAAAAACAAAAACCATTTGTGTTTTTATAAAACGGAATAATTAATCCAAACTTGCCTGTCACCAACTCTTAATTGCCTGTTGGTGTTACAGCTAATTACATTAATTCTCCACAGGTGAGGCAGAGTTCTAAGGCAATGAAAGAATTTAACCAGAATGATTTTTCAGTTTTCAGTTCTATTTACAGACTGTGGTATGTCCATCTGAGGGAAAGCCAGACGCTGAAACTGAAACGCCAGTGTTTTCTCTTGGCTATAATTGGAACCTTTCAAGACAAGATGCCAATGTTTGAAGGTGTTCACTGCGAGGTTTTGGTCCTTTCCCATCAAGGTTTCAGTGCTGATGTATAAAACATTAAAGCCGCTGTTGGCCACCTTCTTCTTCCATCGAGCTCGATGGGGATTGTAGCCTTTGATTTCAGGCAAAGCACAATCAGGCCAATGTTTAACACTTTTGGCTGTCCAAAAGAGACCCTGGTCCAGGTCACCTGCTCTGGAACTTCAGGCCGTGCCTCACAGGTGTTACCAGCCCTTCCTGAGTCATCACTGAAGTGCAGTTTTACTGGAAATGGGAATTTCTCTCCCAGTTGAACAAACCGACACCGGTGACCTGAAACGCTGCTGACATTTGGTCCTTCTTGGGAGCAGTCCTGTAGGGAAGGTAGTTGAATGCTGGTAAATTTTGTGATGATGATTAAAAAAAATCTTATCATATAGAGACTTTGAGACTTTGGAGGGTTTGGCCTCCATGTCCTTTGCCTCAGGGAGTGGGTGTGAAGTGAAGCAGCTCATCCTCCCTGGGTTTGCCACCCTATTTGCAAGGGCGTGAGAAGAATTGTGGTTGTACCTCTGCCAAGCTGTTCCCTGCTGGCCTTTGAGAAACCAAGTTGCAAAAAAGCTCTTTCCTGCAGAGTGTTGCAAGGACTGTCTTGAATTTGGCTCCAGAAAGCAGTTTTATTCTTTTTTTTTTTTTCCCCTAAATCTGGGTTGCTCCACATTATTAAAAAAATAAATACATGATTTATGTGGGTCTATTGCATGAGGCAGAGGACCTCCATCACCTAAGGTGGTGGTGGTGGGGGTGGCAATCACTCTGTGCCAGAGCAACAAGTCAGCGTTATTTTAAATCCATTCCTTCATCCCATGCAACAGTAATACCTTTTGGACAAGGGATTTTGGAAAAGTTGAAATGTTTGCTTTACAAAACAGACATAAAATTTCTCCTTCAAGGTGCTAAATTTGTGCTGAGCTGGTCCAAAACACGACTGCATCTGGCTGTGTCTTGTGTCTGCTACTAAAAAAATGTCCTAAATTCCAGACAACCTCTGGGGCTTTGAAATAAAACTCATTAATCCTGCATTTGAATTTAATATTTGAAATTTTATCCTAATCTTTTTTTCTTCCACATGAATTAACTTTAGAATACTTGGAAAGGAGCACAAGGGTGGGTTTTTTTTCCTTGGGTTTTCTCTTTTTTTTTTTTCTTTTTTTTTTTAGAGGCAGAGAGAGAGAACATTCTTAACAAAGGGTATAAAATTAAACTAGATTTGACCTCTGCCTTTAGCAGATTTTCCACCTGGTCTGTGCAGGAAATCAACTTCTATATAGCAGCTCTTTCATAAGGAATAACATACATGAGTCTGTAAGTGACAGTTTTTCTTGGGTGGACAACAATGTTAGTTACTTTTTATGATTAATTGATAAATGTTTTGATATGGTGCCTGGGCTCTGAGTCAAAAATCACTCTAGTTAGATGATCCAACACTTGGGAAGCTGAGCCAATTACAGCTCAGGCACAGTGCAAACAATTCGAAAATATTTGAGCCCAAAAATGTGCATAGTTGTTAAGGAATCTTCCACGGGGGTGGATGGTGGTATCCTGAATTACAACTACTTGGTGGGCCAATTTCTTGAGGAATGCAGGGAAGTGCAGGGATTCGAGGCTCTTGCCTCTGTGTTTCAAAAGACTTGGGAAAACACAAGGACCACATGGACTCTTGTGGTTGGGCACGTGCTGAGGAAAACCAGAGCACGGGCCAAAATCTACTTCTGGTCCCCTGGGCTACACAAATCCCTTTGCTTTTTTGGGCAGGTTTTAGGTTTCCAGTCTCCTTCCCTTGACTCCTAATGTCCTCTGAGCTTGCTCTTTTCTTTCCTTAGGCTCAAGGACTTAATTTCTGCACCAGGATTCCTGCTTTGTCCTCAGATTTGCCCCCTGACTCCAACCCCTAATGGATTTTTAAGTGATCCATGAGAAATGGTCCTTCAGTGGCTATGGCTCAGGTTAGGCTGGACTCAGAGGTTGTGGGTGCAGCCCAGAATTGCTGCAAACCTGGATTAGATTACACAGAGCACTTAAAGGTTCTCTAGAAGAATAACCTACCTTTCAATTGACTGCTCAGGTTATTAGGAGACAAAAAACCCCCCAGTCTGTATTTTATTTTATTTCGTAAGGAGGTTTGGAATGATGCATGCCTGCATTTCAGTGCCACCAGAGATCTGGAAACTGAGGGGCAAACCCTGAAAGTGAGAAATCTCAGTGGTTATTGGCTGCTCCTCATAAACCTCTGCATGGTTCATGGAAGGATCTGAACCTCACGCATCTCATTGTCTTCAATGGATTTTTATTTCAAGGCCAAGACCAGGAATCACCTTAGAAAAATTAATGTCTAATGGATGCAGCTACTCCTGGAGCCTGTTTGACATCACTAAGGCCATCAGCCCCCGGAGGGCTTAGATCTGGCATCCACTGAGGATTTAGATACTACTCCATCTTCTTATGACCCTTGACATACTGTTGTATCTACAGGAGGGAGCGAGGAGAGCTGAAGAATGGATTTGCAAATGGAGCAGCATCTTCCGTCTCCTGGTTTTACAGTGAAGATCCATAAAGAAGCATGTTCCTTCCGGTTTTTATGTGCTTAAAAAGGCAACATTTTCAGCAACTCTCTCATTTCAAGTGCTGTTTTAGTGCCATGATACCCCTTCTCCACCTTCCCTTTATATCTGACCCTCTGTTTTGGTCCTGGCTGCTGGATCTAAACCCACTTCTGCTTTCACTGGGTTCACCACTGCAGGATTTCACGGTTGCTGATACCAAAGGAAAATTTCGAGCAGCACACTGGAAGCTTTACTGCTCGTGACTTCTTAATCATGCAGATTTTATTTCATGTTAAGCTAGCAACTGAACTCCTCTAATAAACAGAGTAAAATCTAATTAGGCTACTGGAGGGGAAGAGAAGAATTTATCCTCCTCCAGACACAGAGGCATTAGGAATTCTTCCTCAAACATACACACAGGCTTCCTGGCAGCTGCCTCACTCAAAGAGTGGCTAATGATTGGAGTAGTTTGCACTTAGCTGATACTGCTAGGAGCTCCTCACACATGGAAAATAGACTTCTTCCATGAGATCCTGCAGGGCAGCATGGCCTCATGGGTTCTGCAGTGAGAGAAAGAAACCCCAGCTCCTGATCCCATGGTTCACACTACTTGCTGTGTGGTCTCTCTCCCTCTCTTGGGTTCTCCATCGCCCTTCTCCGGCTCCTTCATGGCACCGTGGTGGTTACTCAGGGGTTTGGTTGTGATATGTTTCAAAAGCAGAGGCACAATGGAAGTGCTGGAGCTCTGCTGTGGTTGGAGACTCAATGGCACCTCCAAAACATGTGTGGAGAAGGTTGACAGCAAAATTGAATGTGGCTGATTTTTTGTCTTCATTGGGCTTGGAATTTTTCCAAGTATTGGTGGTGAGAGAGAGCTCAGAAACCATTTGGCTCTGGGGGAAGCTGACCCTATGAAAGGGGGCACATCTTCCCACATGGAGGCCATGCAGCCACACTACACCCAGCATGTCAGGGACATCTTTGTGCACATAATCTTTGCTGGCTTGCACACCCATGGGTCTTCCAAAGATGGGATGTTCCCCAGGGAAGTGTGGAGTCACCATCCCTGGAAGTATTGGAAACACGAGTGCATGTGGCCATTTGTGATACCATCTAGTGGCCATGGTGGTATTGGGTCAAAAGCTGGATTTTGTGATCTTGGAGGTCTTTTCCAACCTCAATGAGTCTATGGTTCTATGACACCATCTCAGGCTTTCACCCCTTACAACCAAAAGCAGCTCATCAAGGCAGGGGGTTCAAGATTGATGTCTCTGCTGATTTGGACTGGCATTGATGGATCATGCATGGGGCAGAGAGTCCTCTAGCAAATTTTCTCACTGTTCCTTGCAAAGGACAGCCTAGATGTCTCACAGCAGCCCCAGCTTGACATTTGGAACCATGAGATCTATGTCCAAAATTGGTTGTGCAGCTGTAGACACTGTGAAGGCAACAGGTAACGCCAAGGCAGCCCCGGCTGGGAATGGGTGCTCGAGCATTTTCCCTGTGCCTGGATGTTTTCCAATGCTCTGGGTTTTTTCCCAGCTCTAATGAAAAGGAGAGCTGTGACCTCCTTTTCCAAGACTGTTGCTTGTCAGGATTGTTCCTATAAAACCATTTCCTTGGTTTGAATGAAGTGCAGGGAGACAATATAGGACTAAAGGTTAAAATTAGACTGGAATGAAAGTTGGGACTTGTTTCTAAGCAAATAGAATCATAGAATTGGGGAATCAAAGAATGGTTTGGCTGGAAGAGACCTTGAAGATCAATTCACTCCACTCCCCTGGCTGTGGGCAAGGACACCTTCCACTAGACCAGGTTTCTCAGAGCCCCATCCAACCTGACCTTGAAAACTTCCAGGAATGGGCATCCACAGCTTCTCTGGGCAATAAAATAGACCCTGGAAACCTCAGGAAACACCTTCCTGTTGACCACAGCCAGGCAGGGTGTCCACAGCTCTGGTCCCTGGAGACAAAACTGGTTCAGGAAGGATTCAGGTCCCGCTGAGAGCAGGTTGGTTCAGGGAAGGGTGTAGTGGAGGAGGAGACCTGGCTCCTCCTAGTTCAGATTTTTGAAAACCATCACCACAAAAGAAACCAAAATCCAAAAAAAACCCAATCCAAAAAAACAACACCCCTGCATTGGGCTGGAGTTGAGGTGTCTTTTTATAATACAATGAGGTTTTGTGAAATGGAATCACTGGCCTGAAACCTGGAGGCATCTCTGGGTTTTAACTTCTACTTTTTTCCGGCAGAACTCCAGCTGATGTGAGAGAGCACTGGGTCATATTAGGATTTGGCCCACAAGGGCGGAGAAGAGCCAAGCTCAGAATGTCACATAAACATATTAACTAGAGACTTGGCTTTCTCCAGGATCCCAGCCATGGAACAGGGCTGGGATGTAGTCTTCTGTGAGGCATATAAGGAGGTTAAATTGGTCCTGAGTAAAGCATTAAGAGAGCAGGATCCAAACATCTGCACGACCATCTGTATCATCTCTTCCTCCTCCCAGAGATGTCTGGAATAGAGTATGTTTTGTGTGACAGGTAGAAATGAGCTAAAAACTACTTAACCTGTTCTGTGGGGGTGGAAAAGGAATTTAAAAATCAAGCCATGGGTTGTTCATGTTGAAGGCAAAAGCGTGTTCTCCCCGGTATGAAGGGGGCATATTGTTCATTTAAACCACACTCCATACTTTCTGCAGCAGCAAAGTATTTTTGAAAGTTTACAGCTGTAGTAGAAATTCCCTGGAGCTTAACAGGCAGTTTTCTGCCAATCACAGAGCTGAAGGCCCTCTGGTCTGGGCTCCAAAAGTGACATTTCAGTGTTACACGTCTTAAATGTGGAGCGGTTTCGAGAGAGCATCCTGACAGGTTTTGAACTCCCAAGAAATTATTTTCTGGTGCCAAGCTCCACAGTCTGGGGAAGGCTGCACGCCACACTCGCTCCCTGCAGCTCTGCCAGAACCCAAAATACAGAGTCAAAACAAAAAAGAATAAGAAATATGGCTCAGGACTATGGTTTTGCAAAGGCTTTTCAAGTAGGGGGTTTCTCTAACATTTAATATATTAACTGCTCTCAGAGCCATAAGGGGAGGTCCATGTCTAAGTATATCATGTAGTGACACCACAGAGAAAGGGAGAGACAGGGCAGGAAGGAGAAGTGATCAAGAAACATCTACAGTGTGGAGGAAATGGTCAAACCTGGGCCAACACGCTGTAAGCCCATTAACTTTATACATTTAAAAGGGACTTTGCAGTGGTTTCTGAAAGAGAAAACACGGGCATCTGAGAAGGTGTGGGTGCTGAAGCATTGATGGGGGGCCCAAACTTCAGGGACTGGGAATACATCAACATGCCATGACTGTCTCCAGAAAATAGTCTGAAGGAAGAGATTGGAGGAAGTTTAAAATTATTGCCTAAGAAAAAAAGGAGAAGGGTTATGAGATGGAAAAAATACATTTGGCTTCTCAGTATTATTTTAGAAGAGAGAAGAGAAGAGAAGAGAAGAGAAGAGAAGAGAAGAGAAGAGAAGAGAAGAGAAGAGAAGAGAAGAGGAGAGAAGAGAAGAGAAGAGAAGAGAAGAGAAGAGAAGAGAAGAGAAGAGAAGAGAAGAGAAGAGAAGAGAAGAGAAGAGAAGAGAAGAGAAGAGAAGAGAAGAGAAGAGAAGACAGGCAACATCTTAAGATCTTTAATTGGATGATGAGAATAGATCATCTTTTCATTAAGGCCTTGAATGCACAAGTGGCAATAACTAATTAGAGCTGGTTAGAGCAGGAATTGCAGTGCCATAGGCAGGTTCATCTCCACGGGGATCACTGAAATGTGATTGTTTATATCAATTAGGGTTGGAAAGGGCTCCCCAGTGGGGAACAGCTCAGATGAGGTTCTCGTGCCTTCCCTGCAGTGGGGGCCAGGACAGCAGGTGAGAGGATGTCTGAGCTCAGCCTCTCCTGGGGTCCTTGCACGCAGGAGGTTTGATGTTTGAGAACACTCTGTCATGGACTCGATGACTTTGGCCCAGTACCTTCTGTTTATTGTTAATGAAAGTCAATAGAAGTGTGGAAAAGTACAAAATGTCAACCTATGACCTTGTGAAATCCATGGCAAGAGAGGGAGAAGAAAGACAACCCACCCTCTGGTACACACTCCATCCCTCCTGCTGTGCTGGGATCCTGAAGGAGAAGCCTTTTCTCAGGATTGGGGCTTAGTAAGTCAAGAATTTTGTCTCTCTTTATTTTCATTACAGTTAGTTAAATCCTTAGGCTCCTGTTAACACTGAGCTGATTTCTTGTTAAAATGCTGAAGCCTAATTTTCGTTTAACAATTTTCTGTCTGAGGCCAACATCAAATTAGTGTGTTTTCCACTGGCAGACTCCAGCAATTTGGTGGGCAGGAGGCTCACACATACTTAAGTTATTCAATACATTTTGTTATACTCCGTACAAAAACATAGTCAGAAAAGCCTGATTTATGCTATTCCTCAGGTTTCCTGTTACTTTAAACCACTAACATCCCATGGCCAAGCCCTTCACAGGCAGCCAGCACATCTGGCCCAGAGTGGTTCTGTCACCTATGGCCAAAAGGTCATATATTTATAATCAAGTCATCTTTGAAAAGAAAGAATTGATTATGATGAAAAGGAGGAAAAAATGGAAATATGAAAAAGGCAAATTTATCAGTGGATATTTGTAAATATGATTGGGTGTTTTTTCCCCCAAACATTCATCTCAGACAAAGAGGAGCCCACAGCACACTGAGCAGAATTTTAGTTAAGTCCAATCAACTTTCCCGACTTAATTATAAATTACTTAAAGCTCTGATTTTCCCATTTCACACATTTTTTTATGTCAATTTTGAGTTTCATTTCTACAGAGAAACCACTGCTGGCTGAAGCCAGAGCTGCACAGTCCATGTGAAATCCCTCCTCAATTCTGCAACTGCTGGTGAAGAAGTGAGTGTGCTCCTCACAAGGTGTTCTCAGCTGGTCCCTCAGGGGGTTGAGGCTCGTGCAGTCGTTGGGTCTGTGTTGTGTCTGTGTGTCCATCTGTCAAAAGTGATCAAGGAGCCAAAGCCTTCCTAAACATTCATTTCCTACACATCTCATAAAATACTTAGAGGCAGAAATCTGGCTTGATGTCCTCCTTGAAGGGAAAGCTGGAGTGCATGGCCATGCTGTAGAAATCATACACAAACGCACAGGGCATGAAATCAGGTTCATAGCACAAATCCTTACTTTTCCTCATAAAAATGCTTGCTTAAAAATTAGTTGTATAAAGAGAGGAGAGTGTAAAGACCTCAAATGTTCAGGCTGCTACAGGCAGAAATCAGACAGTAGTTTGGGAGTGCCAGAACATCTGAAGTGGCACAAACATGGATTTAGGATGTGTGTGCTGCTAAAGTGCAAACAGGCAAAGCTGGCTCTAGGTTTTTTTTCCCCTCAGGAAGGTGCTTTTCACAGAGATTCATTTTTTCTAAGGGAGTTGTCAAAGAAACCTGGAGATGATAACAAAGAGATTCCCAGCTCTGTCCGACCCTGGAGCATTGCTGTGGAAACGTGAAGAGCTGCAGAGATCCAACCTCTCCAAACATCAGCTTCCTCTGCCAAAGGAACATGACATTTTCCAAGTCTGACCTTCATGAAGTGCTTCCCCAGGAGATTTGGATTATGTAACCAATAACCATGGAGCACTCCTGCGCTTGCAGTTACATCTGCTTGAGATGAATTTCTAGGTGGACCACACAACTAAAATGGGAATTATTTGGTTTGTGCCAACCTCTGTTATGCATTTGCACTATGATATATGACAGTCCTTAAGGTAACATGGCATAACCTAAAGCAACTCTGTTCACACAAGGGAGATCCAACACCTTTGCCATTTTGCTATTCCTCATGTATAAACTACTTTGAAGACTAAGGCAACATCATCCTGAAAACCAAAGGTGCAATCCTGATTTATATCAGCTGCAAATCTTGGCAAAATAGTTATCAATTCAGTTCCTGCATAATTTCTCCAGAAACACACTGGAAGTGCAGCCTGACTTCTTTTGATCTGGTTGATGAGAAGACTGAGGTGACCCAGCAACGTGCACTTGCAGCCCAGGAAGTCAAACATGTCCGAGGCTGCATCCAAAAGAATTAAGACCAGCAAATCAAGGGAGGGGCCTGTCCTCCTATCCCTCACTCTGATGAGACCCCACTGCAGTGCTGCCTCCAGCTCTGGGGACCCAGCACAAGAGGGAAGTGGGGCTTTTGGAGCATCTTCAGAGATGCCCGTGGAGATGCTCCAAAGGCTGGAGCCCCTCTGCTCTGGAGACAGGCTGGGAGAGCTCGAGGTGTTCAGCCTCGAGAAGGAAAAGCTTTGGGGAGACCTGAGATCTCCTTCCAGTGCCCAAAGTGGATCTAGGAAAGCTGGAGAGGGACTTTGGACAAAGAATGGAGTGACAGGAAAGGGAGAATGGCTCCAATGGCCAGAGGTCAGGGTTAGATGGGATATTGGAAAGAAATCCTGCTCTGTGAGGGTGGGCAGGCCCTGGCACAGGTTGCACAGAGAAGCTGTGGCTGCCCCAGCCCTGGAAGTGTCCAAGGCCAGGTTGGAGCAACCTGGGACAGTGGAAGGCGTCTCAGCCCATGGCAGGGGGTGGAACGAGTTGGGGTCTAAAGTCCCCTCCAACCCAAATCATTTAGGATTCCACATGCAGAAAATTATTTAAGCATTTGCTCAACTTCAAGCAAAGGATTAAACTCCAGCTTTGAGCTTCAGATTGTGCCCAGGAGTTGTCTAAACAGGACCTTGGGGGAATCATCTGTGTGGTTTGCGTGTTCACCAGAGAAGATGATCTCTGCAGGGACGAACCTGCCCTCAGTGATAACAATGCCTCTTGTTGCTTCTCTTGGCAGGGATGTTGCGTGTCTCTCTCTGAAGAATTAGATCACCCTCAGTCCCACCTTAACTACATGTTTGCTCGCTGAAGAAACGGGACGAAAGCGGCCCCACGGTCATGTCTGCTGGCAGAATTCAGCACTCTCGGTGCTGTGGGATCAGTTCCAGGGGTGCACAGCATTCAACCAGTCTCCTGCAGCCAAAGTTTGGGATGTCCAAACGACAGCCCACCAAAAGCCCCCGGGCTGCCCTGGCCAGCACTGCCAATAATGCACAAGCCAGAGGGGCAAAGTCATTCACATTTTAAAGGGCAACAGCAGCAACGTTAACTGCATAGTAAAAGAGAATTTGGTCCAAGTATGAAGCCAGCTGTTCATTGGCGCAGAATGCTGAGTCATGCATCTTTAATTTTACATTTAAAGCCTATTTTAACAAACAAGATTTTGTTTTCTATGCTAATCAGATCTTCTGAGCTATTTCAGTGGCTCTGAGAAATGCAAAGCCTGATGGGTACCTCATTGCACTAAGCAACTTTTCCCTATGTAAGCCAGAGTTTATTTTTTTCCTTTACTACATGAAAGTGCTCAAAACTTGGTTTTGCTTTTTAGGGTTGTTTTGAAAGTTAAAAAGTGAAAAAAGAGGACCAACATTACTTTGGATGACAGGTGACCTCATGAAACAAGGCATTTAGGCTGTGGTTCCACAAGCAGTGGTGTTTGTGCTGTGTGTTGATAATTCATTTACAAGAGTACATTAGAACTGAATTCCCTTTCTGTCATCTGCTAGTGTCCCACTTGCCAAATTAAGTGTTGCAGTCTTGGATACCCTGATGGCCCAAAGATCCATTTCTAGCCATGAATTTCTGGGTGTGAACAAAGTCAAAACAAAATTAATGGTGCGATTCATGGAGGAGGGAGGGCAGGAGGTGGTTTTGTATTCTCTGCATGTGCCCAAACCAGGCACTTCTCTGTCATTGGTAAATGTAGAATGAACATTTAAATACAAATATGGGTGTTGCACCTGCATATTAAAATGTGCAACGCTGGTTTTTGTTGGTAGATTTGCCCTTGATGGAGAAGATTAAAACTGATGAGGCCACGTTGTCCTGGCTCCAGAGCTCCAGAGGGAAAGGGAAAACTGGGAGAGAAACTCCACCCTCCAGCCAGACAGGAATGACAGGAGCACAACAGTGACCACTTGAACACATCAGGGTAAGAGGAACTTGACTTCAGGGTCTGCAGGGAGTCTTATCAGCCATGAGGGACTGATAGAGGAGGATTAATGGTGTTGGAAGAGTTCCTGGCAGTGACCTTTCTGCAACCATTCATTTGCTTTCACAAGGGCTTTGCTTGCCTAAGAATAGTAGGGATTATTGTTTCCTTAATTGTGATTTTGCTCCTTCCTTTTATCAAAGGATTTGAAAAAAATCAGAGTTAATGGCAGATCTTGGATTGTCCATAAGGAGGGTGTACAGAGCGGGCACAGATAAACAGTGACTCTGCAAGATTTCTTGAATTAAATCAGGTTTTCATGCCATTGATTTCCTGCCATTACAGCAATGAATCTGGCCCTTAGTGCTTATGAAATACTTTCAGCAATCAAGGCTGCACACCGACATTAATTAGAATTACATTAATTATATTACACTGTCTTCATATGGCATACCTATGTAAAAGTGTGTGAAATTAAGGAACACATGAGGGACTTCAGGAAATGTTGCAAGTAATTAAAAATTTCTGACTTGAATCTGTGCACCAACCAGGACCATCACACAGCAGAGCAAACATCAACTTCATTTTTAAAGGAGGTTGGAGTTTGGTCTCTTCTCCCAAGCAACAAGTGGAAATGGCCTCAAGCTGTGCCAGGGGAGGTTTAAATTGGATATTAGGGAACATTTCTGCACTGGAAGGCTTGTGGAGCAGTGGAACAAGTTGTCCAGGGCAGTGGCTGAGTCACCATCCCTGGAGGGATTTATGACATGTAGAAGTGGCCCTTGGGGACATAGTTTAGTGGTGGCCTTTGCAGTGCTGAGTTAATGGTTGGACTCAATGATCTTAGAGGTGTTTTCCAATCTGAATAACTCCATGATTCTAAATTGTCATTTTTTTCCTGCTTTTCTTGCTTTACTATAGATATCTTTTTTTGCTATGATTTGATTTCTTCCTTTTTTCTTTTTTTTTTCTTTTTTTAATTTCCAATAACGCCAATGAAGAAAAAAAAAAAAAGGAAGTAACAAAAAAATCTTTATTAGAAATATTTGAAATATTCTCCACTGGAAAAATAATATCCTGTCCTGGATGGATAGTCCTGTAAACACACCTCTGCCTAGCACAGCCAAACCAGCCTGGATTCATGGGAATACCTTGGGATGGCATCGAAGGGAGGCAGGAGGGGCTTGGCAGGGGATTAACACACCAGGTTTGAATGCCTGGGGATGGCACTTCCAGTCTGGGCTCTGGTTGGCAGGGAAAATATAATAATAATAATAATAATTCTCATTAGCACTCATTACAAGTCAACCACATGATTTGGTGCTGCTGCTTTAGAAGATAAACCCAGGACTAGAAAAGCAAGGTTTACTGCAAGCCAGACTTGAGGTGCACTGGAAGGGAGGGGAAGTTTGCACAAAACCTGGCTGTACCAGGGCCAGCATTAACAGTCTCTTTACCTTCAGTCACTCTGAATTCGCTCATATATTTGCAGTCGAAATGGTTTCAAAGTCGTCAAAAAATATAAAAAGTGAGGAAGAAGTAGAAGAGGAACAGACAGGAAGGTTTTGAATTGTGAAACACCTAAGAGGCCCCATTCTCGACAAGTTTTATTCCATTCAACTAAATCTCTCAAGTCTATCTTTAGATTAGCTGAATTAGAAAAGATGTAAAACAATCAGAGTATTGCCATCTGTCTGAAACACAGAAACTTTATCTTGTGGTCAAATCATTCTGAACAACCCTTTATAAAGGACGAGCAAATCAAGTGGTTTGCATTCCCCTAAAGAACATTTGATCACAATATTTTCACAGTAGTTTTTGTTTTCATTTGTTTGTTTGTTTGTTTTTGCAATTAAACAACTTCAGCTTTTAAACACCGAAAGTTCCCTGGATTCCACAAGCATTTTGCAGCAGAGTTTTCTCCACACATCTGTACAAACCAGGGGCAGTGTACGGATACAGGTATGCCCCCTGTCCTTCCCAGGGGAGTCCCAAATGAGCCAAATATGCAGCTGATGTAAATCAGTGTTGCTCCAGATCCTTTGGACACGATGCGGTGCATTAAATCACCAGGCAGCTTTCCCGAGCAGCTCCATCCCTGCTTGGAGCTGCAATTACAGCAGGACTTCGTACCCAGCAGCCTCCCAGGATTAATTAGGGCTGGTATTTATTTCTTTTGATAGGAAACCCAGATGTGTGTGCAGTTAAGCCAAAAAGCAGAGGGAGAGCCATCCTGCTTGGGTTGGGTTTTTTTTGCTTTTTCCAGAGGACAAGCAGCAGAGCTGCCCACCCAGAATTAAAGAACAGAAGCAAATAATTATCATCAGGGAACGATTTGGCAGCTGTGGGTTTCCTAATCTGCTAAGCCACTTTACCTGCCCAATCATGAAATAATTCAGGTGACCTCACCATTTCTTTTTTTTTTTTTTTTTTTTTAAANTTTTTTTTTTTTTTATAATTACCAAATATTGTCAATATATAAATGGATGTTGATTTATTTGTCTGGAATCTGGGAAGAAAAATAAGGAGGGAATCCTCCTGCTCTCCTTGGTTATAGAAATAAATCATCTTGTATTTCACCTTAAGTAAATGTTCTTTAATGTGTTAGAAAAAGACCTGTCCCTTCAATAAAGGGTTTACTTTAAAATGAGTTATTCAAGTTGAAGAATAGGCAGTGAAAGAGCTTTCAATCATGAGCAAGTGAAGATCCCCACAGGGGAAAGGACATCTCCAGCAGGACAATGGATCAGGTGCATGCTGAGAAAAATGTAGGATTCAGGACATTTTTATCCTGAGCTTCATTTTGTGGGCACCCCACTTTGGCAACACTATTTAACTCAGAAAATGCCCCAAGCTGGGCTGGGATCAGCTGATTTCACATGACCCATGAAGAACTTTCATACAGTATCCATTTGAGCAGCATTTCTTTGTCAGCCTTTTTTATCTCAGTGGGACAAAGGATCCAGTCCCATAGATACAATTTAGATTTTATATATATATAATTTAATATATATTTTATGTGATATATATTTATATAATTATATAAAAATATAACTATGTATTTGTAAATATATATTTCAGCAATATATATTTTATATGTTTTTCTATATTATAATCGAGATTTTCAGCAATATATATTTATATATATATAAAGAAAAGCAGTAAAAACAAAAAAGGATTTCCAACCTTCAACCATAGCCTGATTTTTGGTGTGTGTACTTTATTCATTCCCAGCCTCTACCTCTCCTTCTTTTCCAGTGATAAAATAGAAGGAAACCTCCAGGAATGGAGGTCACCAAAACCCAAATATTGCTAAGAATTATGGAAAGACCAGACCATTATGAAATTTCCCCTCTTACACAAGTGGAAAGAAAACTGACCATCCACAGATTAACAAATGAGCATTCAGTGTTTTTACCTGACAGCTTCTGGTGGTTCCCTCCTGTGCACCTGAGCACTGATTCCCGGTAAGGACATTCCCACTGATTTCATCCAGGTTTGAGATGATTTCCTGGCCCAGACTGGAGCCAGAGATGTCATGACAGAAAACTGGGGAGCCCCTTCCTTTGCCCTGATCCATGTTTTATGGAGAGATGCAACATTTTCCCCCTCTGAATAATTCCTATAGAACCGGGACGTGTCTGATTTTTCCCTCTTTTTCACCGATTGCTTCAGTCTTTTTACAATATCCTTATATATTTTAGAATACAAGGGGAAAAAATGGACTGGGAAACAGTAGATCTACTTTTTATTTTTTTGGGGGGTGTTTCTGATATTTGGGTTTGGGGTGGACTGTCAAAATCAGGCTTTTGCGCCGTTTCCTGGAGCATTTCCTCGCTTCTTTGCAGCTCGTTAAGCTCCGGGTTTTGTTTTTCTTGGGGGTTTTTCAGCCCATCTATGGGGCATCTCAGAGGTCTCCACAGCTCCAAACGTCAGCTGAAAAAACAAGCACTCTCTTTTTAGCTCTTCCAGTTGATGCAAGGCACATCAGGGCTCAGGGAAAAGTTGGGGGGGGGGGGAAAGGGAAAACTTGCTGTACTTGGAGTTAGGAGCAACTGCTACTGGTGGGTGTCCTGGTCCTCCTCCCCTTGCAGGTTCTGGAGAACATCAGCCAAGGTGACCTCAGCGATGGTCCCTCTCTGCTCTCCCCATGTCTCTGCTCTGCTTAATCGGGAAAAGTTAGTCTCCAGCAAACATTTGCAATTGCAGGCAGAAAGAACACTGCTGTCTTTATTTTTTATAACTTGACATCTATCAAATTTGGTTTAAGTGTTCCCCTGGGTCAGCCGAGTTGCTGAGCTATAAACTAAAAATAATTAAAATAAAATATTAAAAAAACCTCAAGCCCTGCTTGCCAGGAGGTATCATTGGGAGTTAACAGCTCTCAATCATGAATTTCAGAGCTGGAGGAGCTGAAATAAGAGGGGCAGGTTTCATGCAAGAGAAAATTGAAATTCTTTGGTATTTTGATGCTGCAAGGCTTGATTGTTGCACTTCAGGACAGAACTGGTTTCTGGAACAGACATTCAGAATCTAAGTGGAGTCTTATTTGTTTAATACTACAGTTAATGCAAATTTTAGAGCAAAAAGGAAAGGCAGGGGAAGGTAAAAAGGATTGTCCTGATTAATATCTCAGATAATCAAAACCTCACCCCGACAATTCCTCTAAGGCAGAGTTTACCTTCTCATGCTCCAAAAGATGACTCTGCCAATTTATTGACCCCAGCTGATGGATCAGCCCTCCCCAAGACTGGAAACCCTTGTTACAATGACTTCAAGTTTGGCTTCAACCCGAGCAGACAGACAGCATGTTCCCAGACTGGTCACATTCATAAATGTCATAAAAAACATACTTGTTCTATGACACACACGAAAGCAAATTCTCAGGCAAGACATCTCTAAGCAGAAAGGCATGAGCCGAAAATCTCCAGCCACGTGACAGGGGACCAGGGTTGCTGACATCGGGGGAAGCAAACCCAAAATGAAACCTCCTCCAGGCACTTCTTGGATATTGGTTTTATTATTTCTTTTTTTTTTGTTGTTATTCTTAGAGCTCACAGAAATCGTGTTTGTGGGGAGAAGGGGGGAAAAAAAATGGAAAAAATAATCAGTCGAAACGTGGATCAAAATTTCGGTGCGAGTTGTTCTTGTGTAAATTTAAAGAGAAAAACGAAGCCAAGGATCACGTTCAGGGGAGTTGAGGAGAATCAGACATTTAGGAAGGCATGATATTGAGCCAAAGGATTCACCTGCATTGTCTCAATGGGTACATCCTCATGTTTTTGTTCCCCTTTATGTGTTTTCTTCACTCGATAGAGTTATTTTTACACCTAATGAAAAAATAAAACAAGTTCATCTTGTTCTTTTCATTATAAACACGTTATCATTGAGACACATGCCTGGGAAATATAGGTTTTTAGAAAAAATGCTGGCACTATCAATGTTTTTATATTTCTTTTCAAAAATTTGGGTCTTCTTATTCCTGTGAACAGTGTGAAATGTAAAAAGAGTCTCTATCTGAAGACGCCAAAGCCAAAATATAGGGAGTATTGCCTGCACTCAACCTTCAAAAAGAGAAAACTGATCTTTTCAAGCCTTACAAAATAGGAATAATTCAATTTTTTTGAAGTGTGACACTGCAATGAGCTCTAAATCATAACCAGACACAATATAATTGCTCTGTTCTTGTCCAAAATGCTAAATAAACCCCTCCCCAGCTTTAAAATGAAGCTGAGTGTCACCTCCAAGAGGATCTCCTTGGATCCAAGTTGCCACCCCAAAGGAGGGGCCAAGCTCCTTTAGAGAGGGGATGTCCTGGAGGGGAGGGAGCTGAGCCCAGGGATGGTTTGGTTCACAACTATCCTAGGATTTGGAAGTGAAATGTGCTCCAGAGAGCAGACCAGAAGTGGCAAGGAATTTTCTGAGGTCCTTCTTTGGTGGGGTGTCACACAACAGCAAACTGTGGAAACTGAGACCATTCCCAAGGGAAGGTCTGTCTGGACAAAGCTCCTGACTCGGAGGGAAAAGCAAAACCAGGAAAGCAAGTAAGGAAACAAAAACAAAACAAACAAACCAACAAAAGAAATTAAAAAAATGGGGGGGGGAGGGGGGCAAAGAGTGGTTAGAGAAAGTGTCCCTTTCCAAAAATCCTGGAGCAAAAGGCTCAGGAGGTCTGGCTTGATGCAACTCCTGCCTTTGCCACTGCAAATGGTCATTTATGCAAAGGTCTATTCAGAACAAAATCACAGCAAAGTGGCAGAGAGCAACAGAAAGGAAATTTGCCATTCCTGTTCTCCTCAAATGAGTCATTCCTGGACTCTTTGAAAGGATGGTTTTAACCCATTTTGGAGGTGTTTAGTATTTATTGCCAAGAATGGCTAAAACACCACATAAAACCTGATTGATCCAAAGTACCTGATTCAGCCACTGGACATGACTGAGTAACGAATACCTGCAGGAAATTTAGTCTTTACTGGAAAAACTGCTGTCTTTATAAACACATTTTCATAAAATCTTCCTACTTTTTGAGTTGACTCCTCGAAAAACCAAACCTGAGAAACCCAAATTATTTTATGGCTTTTAGGCACAACGAGAAAGAAGAAACAATTAGAACTTAGAAGAGCTGCCTCGAGAATGGATTTCCTCAGTGAGTTACCTCAGGACAGGGTGAGATGACTTTAAAATCGTGCCAGAGGGTGTTTGGAGGGAGCAGATGCTGCTGTTTCACCTTTTTTATGGGCATGACAGAAAGTTTATGGCTCAGTCACGACACACTCGCTCTGTGGTGAGGAATTATGGCCTGGCTGTGCTTTGCCACTGACTTCAGGGAGATGTTTCCTCTCCTCTGGGGCTCTGCCTTCCAGTTCTGCGAGGAGAAGGACAATAAAAGCAGGTTGAGGCAAGGAGTGCAACCCTCCTGACAGCCAGTGTGGTCACTCCTGTTTGTATCAGAGCTGGTTTGGGTCTTTTGTGTAGGTTGAACACTTTTGCTCCAGTCCTGAGGTCAGGCTGTGCAGGTGTGTGAGTGAAAGGGTTGGTCCTACAAGGTGGGAGGATGGACACCTTTGGTGGAGCTGGGACACACACAGAAGTAGAACTGCATAGACCATGAAGGCAGCTGGAGGTCTAGGAAAAACTATAATATCCTGAGAACTCCAAATATTGGCTTATTAACCAGCTGGAAGTAGCTGCAGTCAGGTCTGGGATGAGTTTAACCCCTGGATCAGCAACATGGGCTTTAAGCAGCTCCAGGTCCCACTTGGCCCTTGGTGAATGGTGTCACCAACGTTGTGTTTGAGCACCAGAGTGTCCATGAATGTTGTCACCCACATTGTGGGTTTCTCCCCATTTGTATCCCACTCCCAGAGGAGGGAAGAGTCAGGAGTTGCATTCATGTGTGAAAAAGGAGGCAGATTTTAGGGTCTCCTACCCCAAGAAACGCTCTATTTCCTTTCCCCTCAATGTTCCTCCTCTCCTGTTATCCCCTCTCCAGTTCTTCCCTCCCCTCTGGTCTGGAGAAGGAGAAAACAGACAGAAAGAAAAGAAAAGAGAGAAATATGCTGCCTGGATTGGAAAAGTCATCTTTTCCCAGGAGCAGCGTAATAATGTTAATGGAAGGGAGAAGGGGAAAGAGGAAATGTTTCGCTAACGTGGAGAATTTCTGGCCTGGGTTCTTTCTGAGGCCTGTTTGTCAGGGGGAAAAGGAAATTGGTGGCTGGATGAAATATGAGCTGATGCAGCTGCAATGCCTTTAAATACAAGCTTTTTTAGGCACACTGGTGCTTCAGTTTGGGGATATAAGCAGATGCTGAATGCCTTTCCCTACTTCACATGGGGCCTTTGCGTGCTGTGGTTTTAAGGCCAGTGTTCAGGTGATAAAAAAAAAAAAAAAATAAAAAAAAAGGAGGGGGGGGAATGAAATGTCATTTTTGGAGAGGCAAAAAATACTTCAGGCTCTTTGGCGTGTAAGTCATAAAGGGCTTTTTGTGCAGGGGTAGGCAGTGCAGTGTCAAGAGAAATCACTTGCACAAGGTGGAGTAACACTATCTGAAATTAAATTCTGGCCTCCATTTACAAGTAACACTTTAAGGTTAAAATAAAAATGAAAAAAAAAGCTTTTTCTTTCCAAGAAATTGAAGACAACTCAGAGACGCCCTCTCCTCTCCTCTCCTCTCCTCTCCTCTCCTCTCCTCCATCCTCCTGGTGCTCTCGCCATCCTTAATGTGACAGCCCCAAGCATCAGGTAATTAGCAGAGTCCATCAGCCAGCCCTAATGAGCACAGTGTGCACGGTGGGGTGAGACCTGGCTCTGGGTTTAGGGCTGTTCTGATCTGAAAGGGTTGGAACTGGCAAGGTCTGAACTCTTGTGCTTTCCAGGCTCTTTGAGCCTCATTCCTATTTACACGAGGTTTCCTCGGCATAAAGGGGCCTTCAAGTGGGCATGCAGAGAGGGAGCATTTGCAGGCAGAGAGCCTTCAGAGCAGCTCTGGCTGCCCTCCTGGCACCTTCCTCCAAACAAGCCCCTCACTGTTTTCCTACGAGGCTGCAGTGCCAGATGCAGCTCCAGGCCGAGGTGGAGGAGGAAGGCTCCGGTTCTCAGCCCTCTTGCAGTGTGTTGCTGCATCTCCGGGACCGAAATAATTCCTCGTGATCCTCTCTTCTAGATCTGATTTTCATTCCTGCTCCTGAAGTTCTGATTTCTTGCTCTTTCTACATTGAAAATTGGTCATCCAAGGTAGAAGCTGCTCTGACACGCTCTGGAGATGTCCTTGAAATATAAAGAGCAAATAAATCATTAAAAAGAGCTTGTCCCCTTGAATGATTGCTTTAGAATGTAAGGTAAGAGACCTCCTGGGCTCAGTCCTGGTTGGGACCTTACACTGATTTTTGAATGCCAGTCCCTGTTCCTCGCTCCTAAGGAAATTGAGGCACATTAAACATGCTGTAAAATCTGGCTTTTTGTCCAAAGAGAGACACACAGTTTTCTGTGACAATATTTATGAACTCAAATTCTCGTGTAGTCCACCGAAGTCCCTGAAGAAAATGTTTCTTACTATTTATACCTGCCCCTTTGCCAAGCAAAGATCTTTTAGACCATGGAATAATCTCCCAAAAGATGTATTGGAAACCTGGTTTGGCCTGTTCAGTGTAGCTGAGCTGATTAATGTAGCTGGTTGTCATTTTCAGAACTAATTATTTTTAACAGAAACGGTCTTTAACCCCAAAACACTTTCTTTCCACATTCTCCTAATTTCTACTGAAGGGTTTTGCTGTGACCTGCTTATGGAAAACGTTTCAATATTTCACTTTAATCCAATAACCATTTCAGAAAGAAAATGAATCTGTTTCAAAGCATTGGGATTTTTTAAAGGATCTATTTTGACCCCGGAATATTGAAACTCAGAGTAATTGCAAACACAGGTTTTCAACAATCAAGTTTATTTTCTCTGCAGCAAACCTCACCCATGTGCCTGCAGGGAATAGCTGCATTTGCCAAATCCAACGTTTGGTGCACAGAAGAAGTGGGATGTATAAATAGAAAGTGTAAGCTTTTGGATTTACAAAATGGGGTTGTAATTTAAGGCCTCCCAGCCGGTGGCAACAATTGTCCATGTCTTGCGGGGTGTCAATTTTCCCTCTTCTCTTTCTTTGGCTCAGCAAGGCTCGTTCTGCAATCCCAGTTTAAAGTCTTGGCTTGTGCCTCCTCTGCCTCCAATCTCACATCGAGTCGCTGTCGTCCCGGGGAGCTGCAGGATCCTCTCCACTAATCCCACGCTCCAATCTCACAGGCCCGTGGTGGGATACTGAAAAAAAAAAAAAAAAAGAAAAAGAAAGAAAAAAAATAAGGAAAAACCCCCAAAGCTTTCCTAAATGATCTACCAAATTACACATTATTTCACTTGACAAACAGAAATGCTCTTGTGGTTCGCAGGACGAAGCGCGTACATCATCATTTTGACAGCGAGTTCTGAGGCTGAACTGGCTCTTTAAACAATTTCCCTGTGTATGCAGTGCTGTTCCAGTTCAGTGAGAGCATATGGCAAACACAGAAACTGCACTTACTGATGCCAGGGCATGACCAAAATCTATAATAATGTTGTTTACTTTCACCAGCTCTGCGAGGAAGAATGTGGCCTCATGCACTGAAACGACCTCAGAGGAGTCACACTTTTGCTTTGTCAATAATTTACTCCAAACACACATTTTCCCTTCGAAGCAGAAGGGCCCAAGACACTGCAGGAGTGGAGTCAAACTCCTCTATAGAGTCTCCAGGAGAAAATGTAAGGACATTGTCTCCGTGACGTTGGTGAGAGCAGAGGGAGGCAGGAGACCAGCATAGCTTTAGGAGCACCCTTGGCTTACACTCTGTCTGTTGTTGTCATTTCTGATAAAAATCAGAATATTTCAAAGTCTTTATGGACAGAGTTCTGGCAACTTCCTTCTCCCACTAAATTGGCCGTTCCTGAGCGCTGCCAGGAAAGAACATATTCCACCATCTCAGCGCTGCGTGGTCTGGCAGGGGAGCCTTGGGAGCCTGAGGGGGTTTGGTTGTCACACCCCGTGCCCAGGGGGGGTTTTCATCCACACTTTTGTCAGGCACTGAAACTGCCCTAAAGATGTGAAGCCACAGGACAGTGCAGGCTTTGAAACTGGGCAACGAACAAACCAGACTGGCTGCCCTCGGAAACTCCGGCTCTCTCAGAGAAAACATCTTTCTTCCCAGCCAAAATCAGAATGTCAACAGGAGGAGAGTCCTCATTTCACTTTGGTTTGAAGCATCATGAGGAAAGAGGAGGGACAGCTGGAAGGGATGGGATCTCCTACGTGAATGTGTACAGGGAATGGGATTTGAGGAATTTGAGCGACTTTTAGAGCTTCATTCAATATCTCCGATAACTTTTCAGTGGCAGCAATTGCAAAGACTAATAGTTCAGGAGACACCATGGAAATGGAAATGCATAAAGTAGTTTCCCAGTTGCCTGGAAAACACCTGGATTTGGACCTCAAACATCAAAGAGCCTTAAGTCTGTGAGGAGCTGAACTGCACTGACTCCCACTGCAGGCCCTGAGGAACTCAGGGCTCTGCATCTGAGGGCACATTGTTTAAATCAACATTACCTCTGCTGCAGACAGTGTTTGCACAAGGCTGGAGCAGGATAACCTATTGGGGGAGTCATAAATATTTATTTATGGAAGAGGAGAACGTCACTAATTCACATTTCCTCCTTTTTACGGTTCCCAATTCAGTGTCCTCTCCCATTTCTTAGGCATCAGAGCTATGTCGTTTATGCACATGTAAAAAACTGATAAAAATTCGAGCAACCAATAAACTCAGTACCCAAACAGAAACAAGATATTTTCCCAGCAGTTACAACTCCATTACAGTTTAGTCACTTGTTCACTCCTCTCAATAGCTCATAAAATGGGCAATGAACTCACCAGGTTCTCCAGCATTGGATGGATGAGAGAAGGCACCAGGAGATGGAATACCAGGGGGACTGAAGCTTTTGGGATTTTCTGCCTGAGGTTTGATTGTGTCTGAGTGAAGGCAAATCTCTACTGGGCTAATAAGCCCAACTGGGACCTGTCTGGATCTGCAAGGAGCTGAAGTGAGTATGAAAGAAAATAGAACATCCACAGAGGTATGGAGTTGGTTTAGCTGTCTGGTTTGACCTAGGAAGAGGTTACATGAGCATGGAAAAGTCCCAAGGCAATCCAAGGTTGTAGCCCCTAGCAGTTCCACACACACAAAAAAACCCCCCAAAACCAAAATTAAGAATCAGTTGAAAATAGACATTTACAGATTTTCCTGAACCAGAGAGGTTTATAAATCTTTGCAGCCATTGCTGATGACTCATTGCGGGAACTGGGGCAGAGACCCATGTTTATGACAGGTCAAAGACGTTCTCTAGAGCACGATCCAAAAAATAGGGGAGCCACTGAAAGCTGCTCATTTGGGTCACATTTCCAGGTACCATAAGCAAAAGCCCAGGGAACAGATTTTTGCTGGAGGCACCAGAGCGTGGGTGGATCCACATCACACCATTCTGCTCATCTTGGAGCAAACCCAGGCGTGGAGATTTCCACCCCCAGCCCCCCAAAGTATTGCTCAACTGCTAGTTTTGATTTCTGCCTGTGATAAGTTCCTGCCTGGGACAGGGCCACTACTAATAACAAAAGTGCAGGCATCAGCATGGATCTTGGCCCTTCCTTCCCTTTGGTTTTTTTTTTCCCTTCTTTCCCCCCTGCCCTGCATATATAGAATTTAAATTGTAAGGTCCCAGCATTGTCTGGACGTTCACACTTTTGCTGACATCAGGTTCTCTATTCCCTTAGCTCAGACCTCTACAAATGGTGTGTTTTCATGTTATTAGTCAGGTCTTGCACTGGTTTTATTTCTGTCTTGGAAATCCAAGGGTTTGCAGCAAAGGGATGTTTCCAGGAATTCTCAAACTTTGTGTTTGGAAGTTCAGTCACACTTTGCTCATTCAGGCTTAAGTTCAATTCCTCTGGGTTGACAATTTACTCTTTCAACTTCTAACTGAAGTTCCTTCTTTCACTTCTCTCATGAATTTTCTCCACAACTAATAAGCCCCAAATTCTACCAGCAAAAATATTGCTAAAGAATAGAGGATAAAGAGGGATCTGATTAATATCTTAACAAAATACGTAAGTAAAGAAATAACACCACTGAAATTAATAGACTTAAGAGAAGGAATGCAGCAAAGAAATGCTGTTTCTCTGTCACTGTGTGCTCGTGCAGATAAACCTACAGTCACATTCAGTCTTTCCCAAAGGTCACTGAAATGAGTCCCAACCTTTAGTTTCACATGATTTTGCAGCTCCTTGATTCCAGTCCCGAGAAGCAGCAGAGGTGCTGAAATACAGAAAGATAGGATATCCTCTTTGTGTCACTTTTCCTACTGGAAAGAGGAAATAATGGAAATCTTGCAAGAAGTCCCGTTCTCATGAGACTTTCAGCTTCTTTATTCAGACCAAATGATCCTGGCTGGTTCAGATAAGGTGACTTTGGCTATTTACCCATTGTGAAGTAAATTATCAAAAGTCTTCAGGCTAGTCCATCATTAACAAAGGTTGAAAAATCCACTCTTTCCCATGCCAGGGTTAAAAAAACAATGTTAAAATCTATTTCAGGATCTAAGAGATGCACAGTTTGGTGCCAAAAGCATTCTTGTAAAAAGATAGTAAGTTTCTGAGCAGCTTTTCTACTTCTCCATGTATTTACTTGGGAGGTTGTAGAAGTCACAGAGGAAATTCTTTGGGCACATCTGTTCAGTGAGACATCTTGAAACCTTTAACAAATGAGCAGCTTTTGCTGGTGTGATTTTTTTTCTCCTTGTTTGTTGTAGGTATTTAAATTGAACCTGCTGGCCTGGTTAGAACAGTGTTTTGTCTCAGATGGACAGACTGCTCCTCCCTAGAGAGCCATGAATTCCCAGCCTTGCCAGTGAGGATTCCTATTGCTAGAGGAGGGAGTTATTGCTTGAGGCAAGAAAATTCACCAGCCTCCTCTTATGCCTTTCCAGACCTGCATAACACCAGGCTGATCTCCTTCACCAAACCTCTTCCCACACCTGAAGGTCGGTCAGAACAGCGGGACCAGGGGTGGGAGCTGAGCTCCACCCCAGCACTGCCCGTACCAGAGGCCCATGGAAATACCAGCACAAGATTTGTAGCATCACTTGGTGATTTTTCACTGCTCTGCTTGTAGCCCTGCACTCAGCCACTCTTTGTTTATTGTGTGCCCTCCTAATCCTGGCACTGTCAAAGCCCACCCCGCTAACTCAGCATTATTGGGATTTATGAGCTGTGCGTGGCTAACACAGTGTTATGACAGTCGGGATGAGATTGGGTTGCAGGTCAACCTGCTCCATAGACTGGAACATTTGCAGGTCTCTTTGGGGCTAAGCATGAGGTTTAGACTGAGGAGGTCCCAGAGGAGAAAGAAAGGGAGGAATGCGGTGCTTCTCCATCCTATAGCCATGACACCTCTGATAAATGGCAAGAGAAACCTACTTCTTGGAGAGCAGAGGTGGAATGAAAAGGTATTTGCTGAAGGTGGAGGCACAGTGCTCCTTCTCTCAGAACACGAAGCTCCCATACCGAGAGAAAACACGCTCACACTTTCCAGTCCATGCCTAATTTCAGATGTAATTTATGAGATCAAAACACACTGGTGATCAAAAGTGGGCACTTCTTATGTGTTTCTCATTTTTTTCCACTTCGCTGAAAAGAGCTGGGGAGCTGTTCAGTCAGACTCTTTCTCTGGGCCAGAAATCCCAGCTCCAAGCATCAGAAATTTCCCCCAATTAGAACAAAAATATTCTTGGGTTCCTCAGCTTCCAAGCTCCTCCTTTCATTTTGCCGAGTAATTATCCCTTTGTTTGTCCAGGGGAATATCCAATAACTCCCTGCTCAGGGAAGGGCTCTAACCTGTGAACGGCCCAAAAATAGCCCAGCAATAATTCCAACAATATGCTTAAAAACAGGCTCCGAGGGTCCCTTTGGATCCGGCGGGTGAGATCCCATCGCCCTGCGGCAGAGCCGAGAGGGACGAGGCATTGCCCGATCCCCAGGAGGAAAATCAAGTGTTTGCTGGGTGGGAGGAAGGAGGGCTGGGGGTGTTCCCTCACCCCTCACCCTGTCGCTCAGGGCTCCCATCCAGTGAGCTGTTTCAGCCCCGTTGAGGTCAGGAGAAATATGCTCCGTGTAATTCGCTGCAGCCTCCTGCCCGTGGACTCCACCATGGAGAGCGTGGCCTTAATTGCTTCTTTTTCCCTTTCTCTTTTTGCTCGACTGAATTCCTTTAGAACCACAACGTAAGTTAATGATAAAATCCCTCACTGAACCACTGAGAGCCACGTGCTGCCTCACTGGCACAAATAGCCAGTTCATGCTGGAGTCCTTTCTGCTTCTCCAAGGGTTATAATACATCAAAATTGTTCAATTTAATTTAGCACAGAGAGAACTTATTTTGTGGCAAAAGCCTGTGTATTAAACCCTCCCAAAGTGCAGCAGAGTGTAGCAGGAGAGATATTAAAATAACTGGGTTGTCTTCCAAGCTCTAAAGCTGAATTTGTGTGCAACCAGCACTGGTCATTCAGCCCCAGTGAGCCCCAGGGCCTTCCACCTCCTCCATCTGCCATCTCCATGGTCCTGCTCTGCTTCCTGCCTCTCAAGAATGAGCTCCAACCTTATTCTTCGCCTATATTTTTATTATCACCTAAATAACGCGGCTTTGATCCTGGTAATGATTTCAGATGGCCTTGTAATAATTAATTAAAACTAGCTTGAGTGGTATTTTGACTGCCATATGACCTAAATCCTTCTGCCTAATCTCTGCAAATCTACCTGCTCTGGGTATACCCCAAGGCGGGCAGTGCCAAAGATTAACTGTGGACTGTGTGATATTTTGTTCTGCAGATTTAAAAGTGTTCCTCTTAAAGGCAATGCTATTTTTTTTTTTCCTTTTAACCGGTAAGCAGCCTCATTAGTACCAGGTGATTCATTTAAAGCACAATTACACAGGGACTTCAGCTAATTGATTGGATAACCCTCGATTCATTTGTAAAAACACAGTCCCCAAACCTGAAGTGCTTGGACTTAGTGGTAGTCATGTACTGAGAAGTTTACTTTGAAAGCAAACGTTTAGGTTAATGGGATCCATATGATATAAATTCCTAATAACTTTACCATGGGTGGGCTTATCGAAGTGCTTATCATAACACAAGCCCGGCCATTTCAAAGGATCTTTCTTCTGAGCCTTTCTGAAGACTTCTCTTTCACCCCAGACCTAGAGAGAATTCCACTAACTCTCCATTGAGAAAATATTTGAGCTCCCTCTCAGGCCACGATTCAAAGGGATTCTTTGCCAAACGTGTATTTATTAACCCTTTACTGGTGGGACCGAGTGTCTAATAGAGGGGTGTGATTCTGAGGAGGGGGAAGAGCTCTGAACAGGAGTTTGTGCTGCTCCTGGAGGTCCCCTTTGTTTGTGGGAGTGTTTTGGGGCTTGGACTGAAGCTGTTCCACTTGTCTGTGCAGTAAAAGAAGAACTTGAGGACAATTTGGGCTCTCTCAGAGCCAGGGAAGTCAATGCACATCTTCCAGTTGAGCTCAGTGGTTTCAAATCAGATGCATAGGGAGATTCTAAGCACTCTTTCTAGTTACACAGAGGAATAAATGAGGACAGACATCCTCTTTGGAATATTCTGGAATCAAAGAAGCAAAGCCACCTGCACAGTCTGAAGACAAAATTTCCTATGCAGAAATAAATCATCTTAGAAACTAGCAGGGAAGCTGCTGTTAAAGAACTATGATTTCCTAATTTATTAATAAAACCTTAAATTAAATCCATTTACATCTGCCAGAAGGCATGCTAATGGAAACCTCAGCCTCTTCTTCCTGAATTATACTAATATTGACTGTATACTTTTGTCCTGATATAACCTTTTTCAGTATAGAAATAGTTTTAAATACTTAAACATGACAGTAGAATTTTATATCAATATGTGTGTATGAGTATTTAAAGAGAAATGCAATATTCTGACAATCTCTGGGAAAGAAGAAGCTGCCAGAATCATGGTAGGCATGAAAATTGCCATGACCTTCACTGAAGATAGCACAACAATTGTATCATTATACTTCTGGTATTTAATTGAAGCAAAAACTCAGCAGAAGAGGGGGAGACAGCACCATAAAGCATAATCATATGGATGAGATTCCTGCTGGGATAACCACATGGACTGAAAACAGAGAGAAGATTACAGCTGCAAACTGCAGTCATGTTTGACACTGACCTATGGGGACGTTAAAGTGATCTGCAAATATGTGGAAAAGAGTGATTAGGAGTAATTGTTTAAGAAGACAAAGAGGGAGAGAGAGGCTTAGAATGGGACAATGTGAAGGGAAAAACATTGATTACGTTACAAGGAGAACTTCAGAGACAGACCCACTCACTTGCAAAAGGGTTTCCAGTGGGCATATTGCTGTCATCCTCATGAAAAACAAATAGTAGTCAACACAAAAATTGGGCAGAATTTTGGTAGAATTTAACCCCAACATCTATGATTCTATCAGAATTAAGAAAAAACAATTGGACACTGCTTTGAGTGCAAAATATGAAATTTAAAATTATAAAAAATAATAATTCCAAGATAAGCAACCTGTAAGAGGTTCTAGGAATCACTGCCATCCTTGTCTGCAGCGCTTGGTCATGCCCTTAAGGTGTGCATAGGGTTTATTTTAAGCCCTTAATCAGCTGCCCTCCAGGACCAGTGTCTGAAATAGGTCCTTTTCGCTGCTGCAAATGCAATATTATTGCAAGGAGGTGTGTTTGTGACCACTGGATCCTGTTACAGCATGAGGGATAAAGGGCTGGCACGTTGGGAGCCCTCCGAGGTGATGAGAGGCCGGAGCAGGAGTCCAGCGTGTTGATGTACTGAGTTTCCAAACATTCACTAATGCAGAAGGGAAGTCAACACTGGAAAACCTTGTTCTGGCCTGTGGTGGGAGAGCTGAACACTTCATAACACTATCAATTAATAGGCTACAGACACTGGTCTCCTCAGAGGAGAGCGCCGGGCTGGGAACAGCTCGGAGGTGGGCATGTCACAGGAAGAGATTTGGGGTTGCTGGCAGAGAAGTGTGGAAGATGCCTGGAGGTTTCTTGTCAGCACTTTGTCCTGGGCCAGACCAGGTGTGTTAAATCATGGGATGCAAAGCCACAGGGGTGGGAAAACAAAATACCAGAGGCTCCACAGCCATGTCCTTCATGCCAACATTAGGCTGCTTCTCTCTTTCTGGAGGATGAGGAGAAGCCATCAAGTTCCAACCTTCTGAAGACCAAAGCTTTTCCAAAAAAACTCCCAAAAACCAGCAGATAGGGATGACAAAACTCCCAGCGACTGAATTTTCCAGGAATCTCACCTCTAGGAGGCCTCAGGAGTAACCAAAAGTGATCTCATGGCTGGGCTGTCCTATTGTTGTGTTAGAGGCTTAAGGGGCTTGAAAAAGCCGAGTTGGAGCAGCAGTGAAAGAGAGAACAGTGTTTATTGAGCCATAAAAGAAACATTCGGTTTCACTGCTCAGCCAAAGTGCCCTACAGAAGCAAATCCCCGTGCCTTGTAACACTGGGGGTAATAAATGCTAATGCTACACAGGGGGCTGTTGGGAGCCACCAGCAGGGTCCCATCATGGGGTAATCAAGCCCCCCCATTAATTAAGGTCTCGCTGGCTTCATTGGGAGGGAGCGCCTGGAGGGCTCAGCTCTGGAGAGGCTTCACCTCCTGCACGGCTGCACTCTGCTCACCCTCTCCCTGGGACATCCCTGCGAGGCCAAGGCTTGGGTTTCCTCCCAAGGATTAAGCAGGAGGCTCATGTCAACAAGGTGGTCATGGAGATAGAGAAAGAGCAGGAAGGACTCGTGAGGCCGGTGGAGAAAGATCCAGCTCTTTCAAGGCAGCAGATTAATCCCGATAATACTGAGTTGGGCCATTTCCCCCCACCCCTTGCCCCTGCTTGGGTCAAGTTCCCTTAGCAACCACAAAGCCTGCCATTAATAAAATTAAAAAACTCCATCATAATTCCCAACCTCTGTGCCCTTTTCAGGGGCGAAAAGATAAATTGGATATAAAATGAAAGCCTTGCTTTTTTGGCCTTTGGGAACCTCTTCTCTCTTTTCCACTTTCCTCCCCGTAATTCTGCAGTGCTGACCTTCTTCCAGTCGCGGGAGGGAATGCAACATATGGACCTCATTGTCCTATGGAGTGAGGAGGGCATGGATACCATTCCCATTGACCTTTCCCTACCCAGGCTGGGGTAATTATTGAGGGCATCTGCACAGCCCTACCTGGGCTGGGCTGCAACAGCTTCATCTTGAACCCTTGTCTGATATTCCAATTATTATCCCTAACAGAGCTGCCTTCCAGGGTTTTTTTGGAACAAAAAAAAAAAAAAAGAAAAAGGGGTGGGCCTTTTTTAACTGAAGTTTTTTGGCTAAAATCTGTATTTCTGCTAAGATGATTTAGTTGCTGCATTCTGTAAGGAAGGAAGAAAACCAAGACAGAGAAAAATATGGATATCCCTGAAGATGCAGGCTAAAGAAGAATGAAGGGGAGAACAGTTGTTCAAAGCTGGAAAAATGTTGTGTTTGGGGTTTTGGCAGTAAACAAGAACGTTTCTGTGGAAATTCAGGGTTTTCCAGTTGCTTGCAGAAATCACTGGAGAACCACCACACTGCAGCCACCTCTTTTTCATTTACTTCTGGTCACGTAACACCAGGTTTCCATTTGCTGGGAACAAGTGAGGGAGCCATGGGGCATCCCTGCTCTTTTCATTGGCGCAAAGAATCCCATTAAAGTCCACAGGAGTTCCCGTATCCAGTGGGCAGGTTCTGACCCCAATTGTTTTAACAGTTCTTTTTGTTCACACCTCATATTCCAGCTAAAAAGTCTTATGGAACTTGACAGAAGGCTTAAAATCACGAGCCTGCACAAGGGTGGAATTACTGTCACACGTGTACCCCGCTCGGTGAGCTCGGGTAAACAGAGGAGAAAATAACACAAGAAATGAGGTGTTGAGGGTAAACAGGTGGCTGAAGTTGGGGGAGTCAGGTGGACACCATCCTACACTTCCTGAGGAACCAGAATGAAGCTCTTTTTTCCCTCTCTGCCTCAGTTTCCCCACTTGGAAATTGGGATTGATCAAACTTCTCTCTCTCAAAGAGTTGTGAACGTGTAGTCAATGGGAAAGTTCAGGTGATCAAATATAAGAGAGAAAATTGTAATTTTATTCAAATAAATTAAAAATCAGCCCTTTTTATTAGATGGAATATTTTTTTATCCTGTTACCCTACTGCTGCTCAGGGTCCCTCCCTTGGTTATGACAAAGGCTGAAAATAAAAGAGGTGACTGACTCCAAGTGAGCTCTATGCTCTTCAGGGTTTGATGTAGGATCATAAAGAGGTTTATGAAATATCTTACTTTGAACCAATTTTTTTCAGAGCTTCTAACAACTTTTGCCTCATTATAACTTACCCCACTGCCAGGAAATTTTTGTTCAGCCCTTTCCAGGCTGAATTAAAAAAGAAAAGTACATAAAACCTTTTTTTTAAAAAAAAACCCCCGTAAGACCTTTCTAAAACTGCAATTGGTTTATTTCACAGAATCAGAGAATGATTCAGGTTGAAGTTTGTATAATTTATTTATATGATACCAGCAACATGTACAGAACAAGGTAGTCCATTCCAACAACCCTCTTCCTTATGTCTTAAACCTTATAGTAACCAAGCTAATTGTATTTCAGCTCCCAAGGAAACAAAAGTCCCTCTAAGTTCAGACTAAACACGAGAAATTGTAGCCAGAAAGGAATTTTTGGTTGTTTTTTTTTTTTTTTTTTTTTAAAAGTTTTTTGGGAGNTTTTTAGAAAGTTATGTGGGAAGATATAAAACCAGCAGGCTGGAAAGGGGTGTCTCTTTCAACTCCAGTTTATTGTGTTTACAGAATTACTCGAGTTCCGAGGAAACTAATAACCATCACAAATCTCACCAACACCCCAGATTTCAGGGCTCGAGTCTTCGACATTTTCTGCTGGTTTAAAGCCCAGCAACAAAGAAGGTTCTTGACAGGACAAGTTTTAAAACTCCTGTGACACACAGAGATCTATCACCTCACTTTGGGCAGCCAAAGTCTCCACTGCAACTTCAGCTACCGGTTCCTTCCCCTCCCTACAACCTCTCCGACATCCCATAATAGCCTCTATGTTCCCAAAGCGGGGCTCCACATCTGTAACATATTACGTGCATAATTTGCACTTAATTACCAACCACCCTGATTAAACCATTGCACAACAATTAAACTTAATTAGGTTTTTTTTAACAGTGCCTTCAGTATTTAAGCGAGTGTCCTTCCAGCTCCAGGGGAAGCTGGAATCCAGGGGGATTCTGGACCTGAAATGTGAGCACCGTTTTGTCCCAGTTTCAGGTGGGGGAAGAACTGGGGACGAACAAAACACCATTTTGTCCCAATTTCAGATGGGGGCACAATTGAGGACCAACAAAGCACCATTTCGTCCCAGTTTCAGGAGGGGATAGAACTGGGCACTAACAAAACACCATTTTGTCCCAGTTTCAGTAGGGGGCACAACTGGGCACTAACAAAGCACCGTTTTGTCCCAATTTCAGGTGGGGGCAGAACTGGGGACTGACAACTGTGCGTGTGTGACCCTACCCGAGCCACTTGGCGTTCCCAATTGTTTCCATGTGGATGGCAGCAAATGGTCATTCCCCATGCTATAAATAGATGATCAGGCTGCCCCCACCATGACATTAGGGGAGTTCTGTAGCACTTCCCAGCAGTGGGGGTTGGGGGCTTATTAAGAGTTAAGCTCTGAAATTCAAAGGATATGTTAGGATTTTCAGTAGTAACTTAAAGATCTTCTTTTCCTTAAGCTGCTGTAAAAGAGTAGCTGGAATTCCACAGATTTTGGCTAATGATGGAATTGAAGAAGCCTAATGAGGTGTTAACTAATGCTGACAACCTGGGAGTTGAATTTTAGGAGTTAATATTTTTTTTTCCTGGGTTGGTGTAGTTCATGTATTTGTATATTTATGGATTTAGAGGGATTGATTCTTTTTCTCTAGAGAAAGCAACAGCAAAATATTGGATGCCTGAAAAGTGTGGTTCCTGTGGCAGACACTGTGGGGAGAGCCTTGAGCTAATCCTTGCATGGAATAACAAAGTTAAATATCACTTTATTAAAGTCTAATCTTCCTGGGGCTGAGTTTGGGGGAAGAAATTGTAAAAGAAAGGAAAAGATAAAATAGGTTCTTTAACTGGTTCTTCACTCTCTGAGCAAAGAAAACAAGTTAAAAAATGAGTCACCTTCTCTGTTGTATTTCAGTGCTGTCAATGGGATGTTTGTAACTAAAATCTCCCAAATTCACTGAATATTTGAATTTCTCTCTGCTCCTCTGAAAAATATATTCCTCCCATTTATAGCCTGAGTCATTTCATATCTAAACGTCTATCTCTTTAGTTAATGTTCCCTAATAGGTGAGGTCTTTTTATATTTAATTCACATACTGATATACTGGGAAAAATCTTATCTTGAAGGCTGAATAATGCAAGGAGATAAATGTAAGATAACATATATATGTTATATACACAGTGATGTGTCAGTGGCATAGGCTGTGCTCCTAATTTTGATTCAAACATCTCTTTTTCAGGAAGGAGTATTTATTTTTTATTAAATGTCTTAAACGGTATTTCTTTTTTTTGGGGGGGGGGGGGGGGGGGAGTTAAGCAGTAAATTAATTCTTGTACAAGTGATAGGTTTCATATATGTAGATAAAGAATTTCTGATTTTTCAGTAGCATCACATGAGCAATTATTTAAAAAAAGAAATCAGCTCCCTTGGCAGAGAAAGTCATTGCAGGGTTTCAGTTGCCGTCAGATCCACCAGCCATTGGAGTCTGCAGAACAAATTCACAGGATGATGCCTCTGGCAGGATTTTACACGATGTCTTTTAGTAAATGGTTTGACTAAAATGATATTCATCTCTTTCCCAGCTGATAGCATTGCTTTGGGAATTTGCCCTTCCGTTCCAGAGGAGAAAAGATTCCTGTGAAATCTTTCAAGGAATCATTTCAAGCGAGAAATATTTTCCTTCGAGTCGCCCAACCCGGCGAGTGTGGAAACGGCAAGGAAAGCACACTGGGAACAGCTCAGTGTTCCTACAGAGGGCCTCAAATCAATAAAAGTGATTTTATTTGTGCCTTTTAAAAATTTTCTTTAATGAGTCAGAATTGCTAAAAATAGCAGCGTGATTTAACTGCGGACGTGCCCCGGGCACTGCACTCAAGTGGGGAAAGCCAAACTTTCCCCTTCGATGCCCACCCAGGGCATCTCTTGGCAGGGTCCACCTTAAGAGGGTGGCCGTGGGGTGGGGGAAGACATCTATTTTTAACCAGCAGGAGGGTTCAGGCCCCTGCCATGGGTAACTCGGGGCCTCCTCCCAGTGTTCCCAGTGACTCCTCTCGGCGAGCCTGAAATGCCATAAAGCGCTGCAGTGATGCCTTTATGAATGGCCTGTTTGTCTCTCTCTCCCCTGGCAGCCCAATTTCTTTTTTTAATTATTTTTTTTCCCCTTCCTTTTTCACCCCACACTCGCCCAGTGGCCCAAAGGAGTTCAGCAGATATGGCAGCTCCCATGAATTATGAAAATGGGAACGTGGCTCTGCTGACTTGTGCGCCGACGCTTTTTAGGGTTCTTGTTTTTATTCACTGCAAAATTTCTCCTTTGTCAGAAGGCAGAGGACAAGGGACTGCTTTTATTCCTAGAGACACAACCCTAGGCACCTCACTGGAAAAAAAACCTGGTCAAATTCAAACACTGCCCGACGGAACCCAAACGCCAAAGCTTTCTCCATCAGGAGCAGCTCCAATACCGCAGTGAAAGTCTGGATCCAGGGATAATTCCTGCAGGTGGAATTCATCTCTGAAATAAAGCCCTATCTGGGAGACAACCAGGGTCAGGCTGTTTGAGTTCCCTCCTTTAATACCACTCTCCAAAAGGGCAAAATTGATCTTTTGTGCACTCTGGGTGAGAGAGACTTAAAAAAAAAGTTGGAGGTTCGTTTAATTAGGTGGCCTGGCAGGTCCCTGCAGAGGGATTGCTGGCACATCACCCAGCTTGCTGCCAGGGCTGAGGTTAAAATCTGTTTCCACGTTTTCATGGGGGGAGAAATAAAAAAAAAAAAGAGGGAGAAAAAGGTTATCCTTCACCCTTTCCAGCAAGCCAGGAAAGCTTGAAACTGAAATGGTGGCTTAATGCCCAGACAGAGAGGAACTGAAATAAATATGAGCAGGGTTAAGAATTTTCTTTATTGAGAGCACCTGCTCCAATTTTACATGTAGCCTCGCTAAAAATTCCTTCATTACGGTGGGCTCAGCTCTGTGGGAGTTCAGGGAGACCTTTGGTGCCCAGAAACCCAAATGGGACCTTTGGATTTCTCCTTGGAAAGGGTTTCCTTGGTCTCTTCCCAAGGAATTCTGCATGTCCAAAGGTAAGGCAGTGCTGGAGCTGCAGGTGGTGCTCCCAAGGACAGTTGCAGCTGGTGTGTAACTTGTCCTGGCTCTGGATGAGTTACAGGGCAGGGAGGTGAAAAAATGAAAGGGCAAATCCTCTCTCCTGGGGAATTTTCATGCAAAGGGGCAATTTCTGCTGCTTTTGGCAGGCAGCCTCCCACCCCCTGGGTGTATCAGGCACACCTGAAGATCAGCAGCCCCTTCAATGACCTTCTCAAGAGACGTTTTCCAGAGAAGCTGCATTATTCGATTCATTCATGATGCACCAAAGTTCAGCATTTTGTGCTCTCTGTGATGGGAGAAAAACAAAAGCAAGACAAGGTTTCAGAAATAGGAATATGTTCTTGATGATCAGACTGGAAAAGACGTACACCAGGCCAGGCCTTGGGGACTTAAGCAAGAAACGTCAAGCTCATTTCTCAACAAAATTAATAATTTCAGTTTAAACTTAACAGTGCTAATTCATTAAACTGAGACTTGGAGTGAGACCGCACCATTCTCCTGGCTTTTGTCGGAGGGTGAAACAATTAGAGACTAATCCTTTAAACTGCATTATTTTAGGAGCTGAAGTTGATTATTCACAGACCACTCAAACCTTCTAGTCCTGCTGTCAGAGTCCAGAGCTCCAGAGGCCTTTTGTGATGTCCCAAGGACACACAGCTTGTCAAAGCACAGGAGCAGCTTCTCTCACAAACCCTCTTTCAGCTGAGATCTCCTTCTGTGTTTTCACACAGCCCCACGACAAAAGAGGTGAGCTTGGACTTTGGCAGCTTAATCTCAGTGCTGACAATGAGTCTCTCAGTAGCCCTGCCTAAATCTCCTGCTTTATTGCACCTTGCTTTCCCCTTTGTTAATGGGCTGAAAATAACACTCACAATAAACTTTTCAAGCAGGTCAAAGCCTGCAGATGACAGAAGTGCTTTAGGAAGTGCTGTTGGAGTGCTAATAAAAATGATTGCATGTAAGGAAAGAGCAGCGTGCTGGAGATGGCCAACAGATCCAGTGGAACTGCCGTGGTTTCCACCAAATATCCCCCCCAGCTGCAAAGAGATTCGTGTTGTACTTGGCTGGTGCCTCCTAAAGGGCTTTCACGGTTTGATCACCCCAGTGAGTTGTCCCAGGGCAGTGAAACATTCCATAACCCTGGCAGGGCTGAGAGGGGGTGCTGCAGTGGAGATGACAAAGTCGGCTCTGCACATGCTGGGAAGTGGGATAGGGAGTTTGGAGGTGTAGGATCCTGCTCACTGGGGTGGGAGGTGGGTCCTCACTGCTGGTTTTCGTCTTCTTTTATTTTTTATTTATCCAAACGTGAAGCCTAACAACAAATTGAGCATGAGGGAGTGCCCAGTACCTGAAGGGATACGACAGGAAAGATGGAGAGAAACTATTTACAGGGGCCTGGAGTGACTGGACAAGGGAGAATGGCTTCAAACTGAGAGAGCAGGTTTAGACTGGATATACAGAAGGTATTATTTACTGTGGGAATGGGCAGGCCCTGGCACAGGTTGCCCAGAGAAGCTGTGACTGCTCCATCCCTGGAAGTGTCCAAGGCCAGGTTGGATGGGGCTCTGAGCAACCTGGGATGGCAGGAGGTGGAAGGAGATGATCTTTAATGTCCCTTCCAGCCCAAACCATTCAGTAATTCTGATTCTAGTGGGAGCAAGACTTCAGTGGTGCCACCACAGTGCCAGGCCATGGTGAGCCAGAGAGAAGTGACAAACGCCAGCAAAAAAAGGAGATGAAGATGTTCACCAGCGTTTCAGTTCATGGGTGTTCATTTAATTCCAGGCATGACTGTGGCTAAGTGGGAATTAAATCCTGTGAAAATCTGACATTAGGAATTGGTCTTTTCTCTTGTGGAGTTTTCAGAGGGATTGCCCTGACAATAAACTTTATTTGAAGGTTTTCTCCCTCTGTGCTGGAATCACCCTGCCCTGCTGTTGTTGGCATCATCTGTTAAGTGCCACATTCTCTCCAGCCCTGTAATGGCAGTTCAGGTTCACCAACACGGTAAAAGACAGTTTTCTGTCCTTTTTTCCTGCCAAATTCAAGAAGCTGCAGTCATATCCCACAAAGCACCGATCCAGCATAAGCTGGGAAATGAGACAGGAATGCTGCAGTGAATCCACACCTGATCCACAGCCAGTATCCATGGCCTGAAGGCATCTGCCACCCTGGCACGTGGGAAACTGCTCCTGTGGCTGAGGGTGGGCATGAGAGCAGGGGAAAAACAAGTGCATGAAGCTCCTGCATCAGCTGCTTCACTGAGATGTTTCCCCAAAAGCTGGCATAGCCTAAGCCTAGGAACTGGCAGGGATTCTTGCTTCTCTGGGAGAGGAGTAACATTCTTGAACTTACAGAAATTACCCTCTTTTACTAGGGGCTAAATCTAATCAGGTTGTATCCAAATGGTCTGTGTGTAAATTTTACCCCAGATGTATCTCATTTTCTTAATACCTCAGCTGCTTAGAAGCTTTAGCCTATTTATTTGCCTTTCACCCCTGCAACTTAGAGATCCCCTGTCCCTGTTTCACAGCTGGGGAAGTTGCTCACAGTGAGATTTCAGTGTCTGTATTCAGAGCAGTCAGTGAGCAGAATGGGACTCAGCATGGCTGGGAAAGCCACCTGAGCAGCTGGGTAAATTCTGGGGCACGGAGCACCAGAGTTGCTGGTTGGGGTCCATCAGTCCTGGAAGCTCCTCAGTGTCCTCGAGGCTGGTGGTGGCTGAAGCCTCCTCCTGCCTGCTCCATGGGCTCACCCACCAGGAGCACTGAGTTATGCCACGGGAGCTGCAAATGAGGGGGAGGCACCAAAGAGAACTAAAAATCCCTGGTTTTTGCATTCTCACCTCTTTTTTTCTTTTCCCCCTCTGTAGCTGTGTAAGAGGCATCCACCAGTCTAGACCAAGTTATCAACCCTCCTGTCCCCTCCTGTCTCCCAATCCATCACTCTAGCTCAGTGAATTCCCTGCTTTTTTTTTTCTTTTCCCAGAGACTTGAACAGAACCTTTGAGAGAAGAGAGGACACAATGATAAATCAGAGCAGCAACACGTGCACAGGCGTGACACCGCAGCAGACACCGTTCCCCGAGTCCCAAGTCATAATTAACTCCCTGAAGGACAGAAACCTGACAGGAAATCCAAAATGTCTTTGCAATCCACTAAATATTACAGGAATGAATGGCTGGCACGGGGGAAGGAATGTTGGCTGGAAGTGAAGCTTTCTGGTTGGAGCTTTCCCTGGGTTGTGTTTATTTAGCACAGAGCTCAGAGGCACTTGCTGTTTCATATCTAGGAATGGGAGTCACAGATAGCATTGCCCTGGGAGGTGGAAGGGTGGCAGCTCAATCTGCTCATACCTGGAGCTATTTCTGCACCTGCACAAGGCCTGGGGTGATGCTTCAACCATTTGAAGGGTCTAACTGCAGGTTTATGTTGAACAGTTCAAAGCGTGGCTGCCCTGGGGGTCTTCGTCCTCAGACCATGAAGTCTGAGGTGCGATTCCTTCTGGCTCTTTCATTTCCTGAAATGGAAAGAAAACACTAAAAATGAGCCTGAACTTTTCTCCTGTCAAACCAAAACAACCCCACTGCACTTCAGATTCACTTTCCCTCCAGGACAGTTGAGAGAAAGAAGACATCTGATGTGTAACCACTCCCAGAAGATGTTTGGATGAGACACAGTGAGGGTCCCGTATGAGAAAAGTGTAGACCATAAATGATTAGTGTCAGTGAAATGGTGCTGCTTCCCACCAGCTGCACAGTGCCCCCTTCCTCAAGAGCTCTGCCTTTGCCAGGCCTCAGACTGCAGCCATTCCCTGTCCTGGGGTGACATTTCCCATCCTTTCCTCCTTTATGAACCACCCTTGGATGTGTCTGAGAGCATCACCTCCGGCCAGCTGAGCTCTGCTGCCCCATGGCCAGGCAGGACCAGGCAAAAAGACCATCCCAAAGCGGCAGACCTGGAAAAGCAGAGGGCTGGATTTTACGAGCCCTGGGTGTTGAAATGCAGGTGATGAGTTTCCAATAGATAAGGGATGGTAATTCCAGATGCCCCTGCCATCAGCTGCAGGAATCACCATGCAGGGAATGTCAGGATTAGGTTTCATTCAGTGCCTGGACACATTTATAACGTTTCAGTAAATGAAGAGGGAGTACTGTGACCCAGCTGGGAAATTTATGGCCGTGGTTGTGGCTCTGACAGGACTTTGGAGTGAGATATCATGGGCTTCAGGGGTGGAGGCTCATCTCAGGCTTAAATTGGGGTGGGGGTAGCGGTGAGAAGCAGAGATAAAACAGCTGTTGAAAAGCTTAAGCTGTGCGTCTCTGGCTAAAAGCAGCTCAAGAACATGCTCACCAAGGTGTCAACCATCTACAGAGGGCCCAGTAATTGAAAAATACTCCAAATGGACACTGAAGGACGGATGGAGTCTCATCTTTGGGGGGTCTGGGCACTTACTCATAAAATGTGGAGAGTGCAGCCCTAGCAGAAGGAGGAAGGGGAGGAATAATTCCATGGGAGGAGAGGTCGTTCCTGACAATGTGCAGCCACCACAAGGTTGTGGTTGTGGAGCTTTGCCACACAGAGACCTTCCACTCCATCGCCTGTGGTCACTCCACTGATTTTCTCTGGGGTTGGACTGGGGGATTTATTGCACCTTTTGGATTTTCACCAGCATCTGTCCCATGGTCTAAAACGAGCTCTTCAAGAAGTGGGGGGTTAATCTTTGCCTAAGCTGTGATGATATGCTGTGACCTTCCTGCCTGATGCTCAGGAAAGCTTTCCTTGGAAGCAGAGGGTGAAAAGCAGGGTTTAAAGATTTACTGGGACATTTACAAGTGTGATAACATTTTTCAGCCTGTTTTGTTTTCTGATAAATCATTTTTTATTACCCCAGAAAACCTGGGAGATGGGGACCAGAAGTCGAGTGTTTTTGGCTTTGTCATTGGAAAATCAGACCCGAAGTGATTCAGCTGTGAATGGAAGGAAATTTAAAGCACAGGACAATCTGAGGTAGCCAGTCAAAACACTTGCTATGGCTGTCCAAAGAAAACCCCCCAAAATGCCTAGAAATAAATAAAAGCTGTGTTTTGTAGGCCACTGAGAAGGTTTTTGTTTTGTTCATCTTTTGATATTGATGATCCTTTTTTTTTTTTTTAATTTTTTTCCAAAGAGAGTAGTGAAGTTGAAAAATTGGGAGGGGGAGAAGTTGCATTAAAAATATGAATGTTTGGAGAAAAGCCACATGGTCATGATTTGTTTTATTTGAAAAATGTTAACCAGCTGTACCTGTGAAACTGAAAACCAGATAAAAATTACCCCAGTCTTGGCTTTTTTTTTTTTTGACACTGAAAAGTCAACCAAGGTTCAGAATGATTTCTGAGCTTTCAACTAACTGTCCTAGTCTTGCTGGAAAGTGGACCTGGATAACAGAATGGTAGGAAACCGTGTGGACTCAGCTGAGTTTCACTTTCATTTTTGCACACAAACCCAAGTTATGTGACATTTGTACCAAAACAAAGCTGAGATTTACACAAAAATCCCTTTCCACACTAATTGATGCCAACAAACCAAGTTGCACAGAAATGAATTTGGGTCTGCACTGAGGTAATTATTTTTGTCACTGACATGACTGGGAATCGGAGCTTACCCTGAATACTCACCAGCAAACCAACCTGACTCCTGGTGTGATACTTGTAAATAAGCAGTGCCATTTTCTAAAACAATTATCTCATTTCTCATTCTCCTAAATCTTCCAGCTGAGGAAAACCTGATCAATTTATCTCAGTGAACAATAGCTCTTTGTTGAAAGCCAGCATAGCTTGAACCTCTTTCAAGTTCAGAGTAAGAACAGGGTTTGTGAACCAGAAGACTCCTTGGGGGTCACCTTTTTCTGTTCCTTGTTAACACCATCTCCAGTGGTTAATTCCTGATCCATGAGTAGGACTCACGAGCAACAAACCTGAATTAGGTACACAAAAATAGCTGAACGATGAAACCAAAGCCATTTTCAGTCTCAGTTCAGCTGCAGGTTTGTGCAGGTGTTTTTTCAGTGCCCACAGTGTTGCACAGTTATGATTTGAGGAGTGAGCCACGAAAACCTTCAGGACACCCCTCTGGATAGTTCACCTGCAGCAGGGAAAGGGGCTGATATTCCAGATATGGAACAAACCAAAATCAAAGGCACCAGGTCTGTTTTTCCAGGGCAATCTGCACCTCTGCAGCAGCTTCCCTGGAATCTGAACCATCTCATCCTGCACAGAGCACTGAATCCCTGCCAGGAATGATAAACATATCCCATTTTTCTTTCCTTATCTGTTTGCATTTTGCTACTATCTCCTCTGAAGCCCTTCCACTCGCTTCCAGTGGTTATTATCAGCAGCCAGCAAAGAAATCTTCCCAAGCAACGTGTCTGGAACTTCTGTGTGGGAATTTTGCTCACCCTGTGTGCTCTCTGTGCACACGAGGTGGGATTTACACCACTGGTGACACTGGGATTGATTATGGAAGTTTCATTCAGAGCAATCACGTAACAGGTAAAATACAGGGATGGAGGATGACACGACTCAAAACTCTGATTACACGAGTCACCAAAATATATTGCCACGGGAATTATAGAAAACATGCCCTTGACTTGCTGAGGGGAGGTTTAACATTGGTTAAAAGGCTCATGCAGGTGTTTGTTGGAACATTGATATTCATTGCTAACCAGTAAAAGCAAAAAATCAAGAGGGAGAAGCTATTAATTTTGAGTTCCAAATCAATTTCTTTTGTATTATTTAAATTACATTATATATGTGCCATAAGAAAAAAAAAAATAAAAAGTATGCTTTTGTATGTTTAAGCAAATTGGAAAGCTCTTGGGTAATGTATAGAAATAAATTTAAATGAGTACAGCTTTTTTACTTGATTTATATTTTATATTCTGTGCGGTGGGAGGGAATTTGCCATCGGTACTTCTTTATTCAGTGTATAATTAATTTGATGGATGCAGCCTGGAAGGCAGTGCAGTGCTGAGCATGGAAGGCTCCCAGGCTTTAGGCAGTCTGTGGAGTACATACATCAGTACTGGCAATATATATGAATTCATATAAATGTTTAATGCTAGAGATGCCACGGTGCTCAGGTGGGAATAAGAACATTTTCAAACAGTACACTCCAGATAGAAGCCCAGCTCAATAATGTTTGCTACAAACGTGGGAGTTGCTGAGGGAGAAGCCAATATTGCATTCCTCAGGTCTAGGGCAGAAAAAGTGGAGGAGTTAAGATGAAGTGCAGATTTTCCCCTAATCAAATCCAGAAGCCGGGCTGCAAACCTTAGCCGAGGAGATCCGCTAAGTCTGCAGCATGAACATGACAGGCAGGCAGAACTGTGGGTTTGATCATTTAAAAACCTGTGGATTCCTGGGGTTTTGGCCACGTGAAGGGCTCCGAGGAGAGACACGCCGAAAATTGCTGAGGGGTGTTACCAAAGGTGGTTGCCAAAGGCTTAGTGTGCCTCGGTAATACAGAGAGCAGCTGGTGGAGCTGAACTCCCAGTTAATTACCTCTTCATTTCTGCAATCACTCCAGACTTTGTTTAGGGCAAGGTGGACTGGAGGGCTTTTTGCTGCTCCAAATCGTTCCTTTTATTCCTTCGCTGCGGAAAAGAAAAAACTGGGGAAATAAAGGCCTCATTATTGTACACGTTTTTTCTGTTAATTCGTTACGGGCCTGTTACAAAATGGCTTTGTAATTTGGGTAATCACGCACAAGTGGTGGGCTCTGCTGCAGCCCAGTGCCATCAAACACTCGCTGGGCTGGAGCGGGCAGGCAGGGCTGGGGCAAGCCCAGCTGGGGCAGGGCCCCCTCCAAATGCCCCCATAAATTTCCCAGAGCCAGATCCTGCTGTCTTTCCCCTCTCTTCGGTGGCCAGGATATGAAAGGCACTTTCACGTGGAAGTCAGACGGAGCGTGGGGATCAAAGCTCTACTTAGGATTTATCCAAGGAGGAAAATGCAGATATGGCACATCTTCCTGCCATTTAATGGGATTATTGTAGAGCTGCTTGCTACAGCGAAGGGTTTCAAGAGCTTTGCCCCATCTACTTTATTGAAATACTCCATTGTAGGTCTCAGGTTAACAGTCAGTCCTGACTTCCACTGCCCAGAATAATCCCTGTAGATTATCCTAAATAATTGGGGGTTCTGTCACTTTTTAAATACAATTCCAAGTTACAATATCCCACAATGGCAGCCTTTTTTTTTTCTTTTTAAACTCTGCAACACATCTAAACCCAGCATTTAAGGAATGTTTAAGTTGTAAAGTCAAGCTCTGAGAAGATTAGGAAGTGCTGGGATCCAAAACACCCAAACAACCCTAAATTGTCCCCATTCTATAAAGCCTTTAGGTATCTGATTGCTCTAAGTTCATGCCCCTTCCAACTATTGGGAAAAAAAGAGGTGAGACCTGAAAAAACTAGTCCATTTGAGGCACAGTCTGGACTCATTCCCACTGTACTTTCCATCCAAGGCTTTGAGTGAAGTAGGAGGTTGGATGGAAAAAAGCACAGGGCGATCATGTAATGTTCATTTTCTTGTGTGGAACCACAGCAGCCCCTGGCAACTGGGGAGAGCAGATGGAAGAGGCTGCTCACCCCCACTTTGACAATGTTGTGTGAAATTAGCCCACCCTTCCCTCAGAAAAGGTCTTGAAAGGTTGATATTAATATATGTTGACTTAGCGATGAAGAGTTGTGATGGAAGACTGCAGAGTCACTGGAAAATCTGATATCCCACTGAGGATCTCCTCTAGTCTACACTGAGAGTGAGAGACAAAATGTAATATCTGTTCTGAGACTCAGACCCACTTGGCCAGTGGGACACTCATCAGATGCTCCTCCAGCCCATGATTTTGCATCCTCTATTTAGCTCTACCTTTAAAACCAACAAGAAAACACCCACCCCCAAAAAACCCCTTTGCTTTGTTCTGTTTGGTTCCAAACAACCTCTAGTGCTGACTGGGGTGGGGGAAGGTCTTCATGAGCTTTTCCAGTGCTGGATCTGACATCTGTTTTCTGAGGGACTTCCTGGAATAGTCTGCCCTGTGAGTGATCCAGCTGGCTGAGCCTTCCTAGGTGTTGGATTATCACGCAATGGGGAGGAAAGACATAACTTGTGGGTGTGTCAGAAAAATGCCGTTTAGTGTGAAGTGTTCCAATGGCACTTTATTTAGGAAACCAAGCAGGACAAGTAAGAAGGATGAATATTTGACATCTTTCCTGGGTTCTCCATAATCCTCCTCCCCAACAACTCAAAGAGGACAAAAATATGAAAGAAATACAGTCAGATGTTTTTGATGTTGCATCTTGCTATAATCCCTAATTCCAGGCTGTGACTATGGAAGAAATGACCAAACTTTATTCAGTTTCTGTTGTGAAATGTATAAAAAGCGTGTTTCCATCTGACTTTCCTACTTCTGTATTCACTTTGCCTGAAACGATTTTGGCTTTCCCAGCCTGGGTAGACTCAACACGGCCACGGGGGACTTGGAAGACCTCACAGGGAAGACCTCCTACAATCAGTGGTGAACGCTGTCCCTTCAGTCAGAAAACAGCTTTTAGCTTCAAGGAGGAATTGCCTCGGCATTCCGGGAGAGGGATCTGCTCTTGGAAGGGTCTGCTTTCCTTGAGTGCTCTCAAGATTTTGACAAAGTCTTTGACCATGTCACCAAAGGGCGTTATGGGAGAATTGTGCCTGTTCACTCCAATAGCCACTTGACATCTGAGGGAGTTTCCATCCAGAGTAGGCACAGTTATTTCCAAAGCTGGAGGTTCTTTATGGAGAAAGTCCTACTCATTTTCCTTTATTAAGAAATTATATATATATATATTTAAGAAGTGCATTGCTTAAGCCATCCACAGCCTTAAATATGAGGACTCCAAGTGGAGCACAGCTCACAGGCCAACCCATGGAGTGGGTTGATGAGCTTCCAGTTGATGAAAGATGTTCTCCAGGAGAACAGTGTAATTCGGAGTTGACAAAGGCATGGAAACTGAGTCTGCTTCCAGTAAAGCTCCCTGTCTCCTTGCCAGGCACAGAAGAAAAAAGACCTGCCCTCAAACTGCTGGCCATGAACTTGCCTCATGTTTCAGCACTGCTCTGAGGATTGCTAAGGAACTACCAGAGCAGCACCTGCACACAGACACGGGTTCCCCCCATCCCAGCTGCAGCACATCAGCCTGGGCTGGCCTGCAGGATGCTCCTCTTCTTCCATGCCAGTCCAGTAAACTCCAAAGCACGGACTGGGAAGTGATTTGGCTGCAGGCATTGCTCTTTCCTCATCACACTGGGTGTTGGGCCAACCTTTGAAAAACATTCTTGGCCAGCTGTTGGCTTGCTGAGGTCGGTCGGTGCTGTCCGTGCCAGTGCTGAGGGTGGTGCTTGCCCTGCAGAGCAGTGCATGGTGCTGGACCCACTTCATGTGTGTCCTGCACCCCAGGGGCCTCTGACCCATTCCTTGCACTGCAACATCCTTCTTTGGAATCCCACTCCAGCAGAGACTCTGACTTTTTGCTGTGGTTTCAGTCCCTGCTTTTATTACAGTGAGGAGATCTGTGCAGGGCTCCAGACTCCTGCAAACGTCCCGGGGCCACGTCCCAACCCCTATCACTTTCCAGTTTCATTCCCCTCAAGAAATTCTGTCAACAGCTTCTCCCACTTCCATTAATCTTGTGTTTTACCATCTTAAAACCTCCCATTCTCTCAGCTCCCTTAAAGATGTGACCAGTGTTCCTCCTTGAGTGCTGACAATTACTTTCTCATTCTGATGTGGAGCTGCTCTCCCCGCTAAGAACCACATGCAGCTTTCAATAATACCTATTCATCAGTAATGTATATAGTGAGCCAGGTCTGGATTTCCACACTGAGGTACTGATGTATTTTACATACCTTTCCTTTCTCAAAAGGGATTTTCTGTCTCTGAACGCTAAATATGAGAAGCATTTCTCAAATTCTTTGACAGAATGCTTTTAACATATCAGCAGGGTTAATAAATCGGTCCCATTTGTTCTCTTCACTTTTAGTCCTTGTGAAGTATTGATTAGGAACAAGCAGGGATTGGGAGGACTGTTCTCAGACGAAAGTGATCTGTGGATCTACTGGTACAAATGGTTTCACTTGGAGCTGTGCACCTTTAGCCCTGAGGATTTCCTCCCAGCAGCAAGGAAAAAACCCAGAGAGAGCTCATTCAGCCCCCCTCAGACCACCAACCTGTAAGAGCTCTCTGCATTAAGTTTTCAGATTTGCTTTTCTTCTCTCTTTTTTCTCTGTGGTGTTCTTGAATAACACGAGCATTTTATCTCTCCAAAATGGAAGCAACTGATGGGTCCAAGAGACTGAATGAAATCAAGGATGGGCTGCAATAACATTGGTGTCAGGTGGAAACTCTATTTCACCTTCTGTCCATGCCTCAGATCTGGGCTATCCAGGAGATCCCCCCTGCATTATATGAATATTTTTGTGCCTGTCTCTGTGTACCCTTTAGAGATACCCTGTGGTTGGGCAAGAATTAAAGCAGTTTCTCCTCAGACATTTTTGTTCCAGTGGGATTTGGTTGAAGAATTATTTTTGAATCTTGAAATAGCTCCTGCTCATGGGTGGTCCATGGGATGGCCTTTGGAGCAGCACAGAGAAACGGGACTGTCCCACAGAGATTTAAGCACAGTGTTCTCAGAGAGCCTGGGGCAGGTCCTTGGATGGAAGAACCTGAAAGTGGCTGATGGGAACCAGGAATGAGTCTCTGCAAAACACAGCATTGAGGTAGAGCAGGGAAGGAATAGAGGACAAGGAGACAAGGAAGTTCAAGTAGCACAACACAGTTGGGAGCTTCCTCTGAAAGAAATAGAAGTGTTCAAATTACAGACTTCTTGCAAAAATTCTGCACTTACAGCATTTTTCAGCTGTATCAGATCTGGTGTTCCTCTGCTGCTTCTTCTGTTGCTCTAAGAGTTTAGAAAGGTGGGCAGAAAAGAACAAACATAATAAACAAATGAACAAAACAAACAAACAAAAGCAACAAATCCTTTACAAAACAGGAAAAAATACTCAAAATAATGGTAGGAAAAAAATCAAAAAGCCAACACTGAGAAAAATCACAGATATTTCTGACAATTTCACTCATTTTTTGCAAGTGTAAATTAATAGTGGGGAAATGAACTCTTGGGATGTGTGTGGGGGTGACATCCAGGAGATGACTGCCCTTCTGTGGTCAGATCACACCACCTCACCTGCTGTCCCTCAGTGCCAGCAAAGTGTTGACTGATTTTGTGATATCTGAAGGAGTCACCAGGATAAACAACAGTCAAAACCAAAGGAAAATTGGAAAACTGAAAGCGAATTTATCCTAATTAGAAATATGGAATAATTTGATTTGGAAAAGACATCTAAGATAATGGAGTACCTCAGTTTTGATAAAACAGCAGGCAGGGATATTACCCTACAAATATTCATGGGAAACACAAACATTTCTTAGGGAGAATGTCCCAATAGCTCCAGTGCTTCCATGAAGATGGGATGGAAGGAGTGGTGGTGATGAGGTCCATGATGGGAAGGGACAGGCACAGGATACCATTCTGAGAGGAGGAATTCAGCCTAAATGTCAGAAATCCTGGGAGATACCTTGGATTGTGGATGATCTTATTAGATATTAGTAAAGGATCTCTCATTTGGTGCTTTCCAACGAGCCAGTGCCATAGGGGATTATCCTGAATTAGCACAGAAACCGCCTGGATGACCTCATTGATTTTCCATTTGGAGTTTCCATGAGTCTGTAATTCTGTGAATTATTTTTTCCCCCTCTTTTGGTTTTCATATGAAAAATCTTCTCAGTGCATCATTGGGGGGATTTTTGTTGTTTGGGTTTTTTTTGTGTGTGTGTGTGTCTGGTCGTCGGAATTCCTGTTTAAAATTTTGGTGACACGTCGTGCTTTTGTCAGCCTTTGGCAAGGAGGCAGGGATGGTGCACGTGACCCAGCAGGGAGAACAGAATGTCAGAAGGCACTTGTGGCACCAGAAGAGTCGGCAAAAGTCTGGAATTGGGAGTTTATTTTTAGCAGCCAAGGATTGTTCCAAGGTTAAAGGAGCATACGATTCCGGGCGAAGGTGGAGGGGAATATTTGCCCTCCCTGGAGGGAATCCAAGAGGATTGCAGAATAAGAGGTCAGAGGAGCAAAGGGAGGGGAGGGCTATCTGTGACACAGCTGTTTGGGAAAACAAAAAGCTGAAAAAGAAGGAGCTGGATGGTAATTCCTTACGTTGTATTGTAGGGCTTTTCTGTGGGGGAGTGAAACAAATGTACAGTCACATTTAAGGCGTCAGACCACCTACATCTTAACAGATCCCCAAATTGACGTTAATGAAGCCATTTATGTTTAAAAAAAATATTTAAATTCAGCTGGAAAAATAGAATGAATGCTGAAACACTGGTTGGCTTGTTCAGAGCAGCTTTCTACAGCTCCCTTTGCTGGAGAAGGGAGCAGAAAGGACAAAGCTGTCCAAGGAAGATGCATCTCAGGCAATACTTGCCTTGTTTCCAACCAAGAGGGGAAGACCCCAAGTTGCAGCAGTGACAAATGTTTCTGCACAGAAAGGGAAACAGCAGGTTTTTGTGGGTTTTTTTTTGACAGGAAAAAAATTAACATCTGGGTGACGTAGGACCCTTTTAGGGTCATTTATTGGAGATGGAAATTGCTAATGCAGCAAGATCTAGTCACTGTAAATTAGTCACTGTAATAAAACTGGGAAAACAGTGTGAGTTTTACCTTTTTTTTAAGAGGCTCTTGCAAAATACATAAAACTTGTATGGCTTTTCTCTTGTGTTTATTTAAAAAATTGGAAGTACAGTAATTTTTTTCTTGAGGGACTATTTTTATTGACTCCCTTTTCCAGGAGGACAGATAGCAACTCAAAATTTGAAGCAGAAAAAGGCACAGGAGCTGCCTGATGCTGCTGCATTTTTCTTTGCCCTGAAGAACTGTAAGTTTTTTTCAAGGAATTACGGAGTGACTGATTAAACTACATCTAAAAACAAGCCAGTGTGTGTATTCCAGTGTGTGTACAAGTCAAACTGCTTTTCATGCAGGTTAAGAACGTGCTCAGGATTATTTCCTTTCACCTGCCAATCCACAGTTGCCCACAGAGGCCTTGGATGGGCGTAGGAGTCTTTAAAAGGTTGTCCTCTGTGTTTGAGGATAGAGCAGAAAGCCAATATTGTCCATTTGAGGGCTATTTTTAATGGCTACATACAGAGAGCTCTCTGGAGCTGCCATAAATATCCTGTTTGCTTTCTTTGTTTCTCTTTCATTTGGCTCCCTTGGTATCAACCAGACTATTCTTTCTAAAACATTTTACTATATCCCTGCTGTTCCCTTTGGAGGAGAAAACTGGGGGAGCACATTTGCAGGGGGGAAAAGTGTATTTATTCAGCAATGAGGAACTTTTACAAAGAGTTAAATCAATTTAGAACAAACTTTCAACAGCAAACGCTCACCTTTGGCTGGAGATCAGGAATGGAAACTCTCAGCCCAGAAGGAATTCACGCAGGATGTAATGAGGAATACAAAAATGTCAGTGGGTCTGGGGGGTGCCAGGACCAGAATCCTGCCAGGACCCCCTGCCTGCCAGGGAAAACGCTGCCTTGTCTCCCTCTCACGCAGCACACCAAGGTGTAACATTTTGCTGAGAGTGGGAGGTGCAAAGCCAAGGGTTAATTTAGGTGCCTGAGTTGGGAGCTGGGCTGAACCGAGGCAGCTCAGCCCCGCCTCACACGAGGGCACAAACCCATCAGCGTTTCTTGTCCCTAAAGGCACGTGTGACACTGGGCTCCTTCAGATGAGATCCGTGAAACCAGATCCTTCTTTCTTCCTGCCCTTCCTTCTGCTGAGTGTCAGAAAAGCAGAAGGCATTTGTTCAACCTCTGTCTGCAGCATCGGAGTTGAAGTTTATCTCCACCTTTCCTCTAGTTTTTTTTTAATTTTGAAAGTTTTGGTTGCCCCATTCAGAATTTCCTGCAAGAGGGAGATTCTCCTACTGTGGCAAAGCACTTCTGTGCTGGAGCAGAGAGCTATTTTATTTTTCTTTAATAAAGCAGATGTTCCCTTCCTGACCTTTTCCCATGCCCATTCTCCGGGCTGGCATGTGCAGATTCCAGGAGCTCCACTGACTGCTGTCCCTCACACCTGGGCTGAGGGCCTGCTCTCACCAGGAGGGCTTTGCATGAACCTCCCCAACAAGCTGGGAAAAATGCCTTCCAGCAGCTCCTCACACCTCATAAAAGCCGAGTGTGAATTGCCAGCACATGTGGGTGACTCTGCAGGCTCCGGGGACACTGAGTGTCTCCTGTTCTCCCACCAAGGCCTCAGCAGATCCCTTCCATTGCCATGTTGGCAGCAGCTCCTTGGGTGCTCCTCTTGTGCTCCCACGTGTTGCTGGAACCTGCAGGTGGTGATCCAAGTCAAGAGGATCCATTCCACCTTCATATGGTTATGCTTAATTTTTGCAGGTCATGCAGCCTCCCAGCCATCAACCACGTGACTTTTAGGGTCATCCTCAGCACAAGAGCCTGAGACAGGGATCTGGAGATGGAAAGCAGGTGGTGGTGACACTAATTCAGCCACCACAGGTGCTCTGGGCAATTGCTGCCAAAAATGCAGCAATTGAAAGCTGGAGAAGGACTTTTGATAAGAGTGTGTACAAATAAGACAATGGGTAGTGGTTTCTAAAAGTAAGAGGGTGGATTTAGATTAGATATATGGAAGAAATTCTGCCCTGTGAGGGTGGGCAGGCCCTGGCACAGATTGGGCAGAGGAGCTGTGGCTGTCCCGTCCCTGGAAGTGTCCAAGGCCAGGTTGGATGGGGCTTGGAGCAACCTGGGCTGGTGGAAGGTGTCCCTGTCCATGGCAGGAGGTTGGAACAAGACAGTCTTTAATGTCTCTTCCAACCCAAACCATTAGGCTTTATGATCTCAGCTGGAAAACCAGCCATTGCAGTACAGGAACACACAGCAGTGGAAGAAAGGCATGACAAAAAGTCATGGTTGTGTCAGGTGTTTGTGCTCCTCAAGGATCAATAGCACCTGCCTCCCCAGAGGAAAATCCAGGGGAATTGTAGATGCCTTTGTAGCCTTGTCTGCCTTATTAGGTTAAAGGACTCCTGCTCTGGCCTTTGCTTGGGGGTATCCAGTTGCCTTTGCCCAGCAGGAGCTGGGGTATGCTGAATTAAGATGATATATTCCATGGACAGGTGGAGAATGGAATCATTTCTTCAGACAGGAGGGGAAAGAAAAAGGTGGTTAGAAAGTTTATCCTGTGCCACAGAATGACCATATCATTGGCTACCTGGGAGTTAGATATTTATTATTATATGTGGCCTTTAGGTTCAGTGTGTGTGTTCAAGGTTGTCTTGCACAGTGTGTTCCCAAATGAGAGGCTTGTGGATCCCAATAGTAGTTACACATATCTGCACACCCCTGTTTGCCCAGGATGGACAGGCAATGAAAGGATGACATTGCTTGGATGCTTTCTATGTTTAAATGTGAGGAATGTCAAACTCTAGGTCTGTAAAATACAATGCCATTGTTGCCTTTAACGTGGTGCCTGTTAAGGGAGGTGAGTCCTGGAGGTCTGGAGGTTACAGTCTTGCCTGGGAGGGGGTGAAAGAGGGAGCAGGGAAGGAGGAAAAGGGGGGAAATCCTGAAGATTTCTTGACCTTGGTGTTTTATGGCTTCAGAGGTCAGTGGCTCAAGTGAAGATGTCAGACCTGGCCTACCACACCTCCATCAGGTCTTCTGCTCCCTGGCCTGGATGCCCTCAGAAAAGGAGGTGATGAAAAAGCTGCTGTCAGCCCCTGGCTGTGCGTGGTGGGAGATGCTGAGTCTCCTTGGGGGTGAAGCCATTTGTTCCTTGGGAAGCTTTGGACTTTTCCAAAGACTGAAGGTCCCTGAGGGCTGTGACAACTTGGTGGGAAGGACCATGTTGCTGAAGGGGGCCAGATGGCCAAACAGGAGCATTTCTGATGCCGAAACCCACTGGATGGCTTGGTCCTGCTCGGGAGGAGTTGCCACCATGTCAGTGCCCCTACAACCCACATTGCAGCAGAGAGGTTTGCTCACTGCAGTCCCCACAAGAAAGCCTGACAGATGTTCATGGACACCATTCCTTGCACCTATGGGGGAAAGGTTCTCCCTTCAGATACTTGACACCACCCCTTGACAGACCACAGGCATCCATGAGACTAAAAGCAAAGCTTCTGAGTTGTCAGCATGGCTGCTGGTGGCTCACGGTGACGTCTGGGCAGAGCATGGTGTGTTTACACATTGTACGTGAGTGAAAACACCTCTGGTGTCCCCCCAAAGCCATTAACGCCCTGAGGAGTCAGCAGATGAACTGCAGTGGTTAAACTCATTAACATCAGGTTAACTCCCATTGTGGAGCTCCTGGCTCGACATCAGAGGGCAATAAAACACCAAGAGCAACATGATGACTGTTATGATCAGGAAATTTGGGACATGTGTCATGAGAGGGAACAAACAGGGCAGCAGAGGTGTCTGGCAGCAACGCTGCTGAGCTCTCACAGCCATTCTCTCCCCCTCCATGTTCCTCTCATGCCCTTTATCAGCTTCCTCCGCTGCTGGCTGCAAACAAAGTCTGGCCCTTACCTGAGGGTCAGAGAGATGAGAGACAGTGTTAGGCAGGATATTCCCAGCATTTTCAATGCTTCCTCTCCGGTGCATTCTGACCGTCTGACTGACACGGCCAAGCGAAAGTCCCTCGGGACCCGCGTGGCCGTAACACTCCCAAACATAATAATAACAAAGCCATAAATCCTGACCTGTGGTACAGTCTGAGCCGAATAACAGCTCCCCAGCTGGGGAATATGTGCCCTTGTTGTGTGAAGGTGGCAGCCCCGGGGGTAAAGTTCACCCCCTATTTGTCAGGTTGCGGAGAGCCAGGCCTGTTTAATGAGCTAAAAGCAGCCAAAAGCCCCGGCAGCAGCAGGGCAGGTGCCCAACTGTGTTTTGAGTCTGTTATGATTTACTGAGTATTTGGTGAGGAGAGAAAGCTACAAAAAAATAGATGATGAGGGAGAGATAATGGAGCTGGGGCAGCAAGTGCGAGATCCCATCGCAAAGGATGGGTTTGTCCCCTTCAAAACACCCGAGTTTTTTATCTTCAGAGCTTTACCCCCAGTGCCTTCAGGGCATGAGGACTGGATGCAGCCCAAGTGAAGGGATGCAATAACCTACAGCTGTTTCTGCTTCTTTCTGCAGTGATTTCTTCCCAGGTAAAGCCCCAAAACCTTGAAGGACATTAGGAAAGCTCCAGATCTCACAGAAAGGCAGAGAGCTGCACTGGATGACTATTAGGGGAGCCTGGGAGAGCCATGAGCTAATTTAGAGTAGAAAGAGTTTGGCACATGAAAAACACCCAAGTATGCCACGTCTGCCTTTGAGATGTGCTGGTAGCAAGGAGGTGCACATAGGAGAGGTCGAGGAGAAATCTTGGTAGGGTCAGCCATTCTCAAGAGTGGATTTTCCAGGGAAGGAGGACTTGAGAGATGACTTTTTCATGCCCCCATCACCTCTGCCAGACTGGGACCGTGTCCACTCCGAGCCTCAGTGACACAGGAGTGGGCTGCGCGCCATCCAGAGAAGGAAGGACAAGATGATTTGGTTTTGTGTGTGTTTTTCTTTCCATGTCTGCTCCTTGGAAGGAAACATGTCTGCTTTTGGAGAACAATGCTGCCCAGGGCCGTGGGAGTGAGCGACTCCTGTGTGCGAATCCTACCCCGGACCCCGTTCCCAGGCCGGCCCTTGGCCGTGGTGTGCTGTGCTCCGGCCCCTTGCAGAGGGTTTAATGCTAAGTGAGGAGGGCTGGGGGCCATTTGGAAGTGCAGCACTTTCCTCCCTTCATGGGGAGGACTTGTTGTCCACAGGGTTGCTCTGGGGCTTCTGGGACACGTCCAAAATCCCTGGTCTGCAACGCATGACCTGCACTGTTACCTGTAATTCTTCCTCTCCTTCTTACCCCAAATGCTCTCCCTGGACTTTTCTTCTAGTTATTTCTTCTCTTCTCCTCCATCCATATGCCAATGGACTGATGAGGACAATAAATTGGAGATAGGAGAGCCACCAAACCTTTTCCTCCTCTGGAAGCAAGAACAGTTAAGTCAGGTCTTCTCATCCTGAGACAGCAAAATGGTCTGGAAGGTTGTGAAATTCCAACTGCACATTCCAGATCTCTGTTAATCACATCAAGTGTTGCAAATCAGCTTGGTCTAAAATCTGCCTTTGAAAGTGGAGAGGACTCCATGGGTTGGTACAGGTCAAGGTGCTCTCCACACATGAAATTTTGATGGGAAATTTGGGCTGTAACCTGCTAACTCCACTTGTAAGGGCTGTCTGCTGTATCTCAGGGGGACAAACTGGCATTTTAAGGATTCTCATCCAGCTCTTCCAAAGTGACCAAAAGCACTTGGCATAAATTAGGGAATGTTCAGAAAGGCTGTGATTTCCACCTATGCCTGAGCAGCGCAGGACTAAGAGCAGGAGGTGTCACAGGGGAGTCAAATGCTATGAATTTGGAGATATTGAGGTGAAGGGGGTGGACAAAAACTGCAAAAATATCTTCGGCAGAGTTTAGGGCACCATCCATGATCTCCAGACAAGCACTGAGTTGAGAAAATACATTCCAGCAAAAGGGACTAGCCAGGATTTTACTAATTTCACAGCATTTCTCATCACTTCATAGCTCCCCATACATTGCGGTCCTTTGAGTCCGGCTGTGCCTGTGGAAGGAGCTTGTCCTCTCTCTCACCGAAATAAAGCCCCTTTGGGGTCCTTTGCAGTGATCCTTAAGGTCTGCAGATCACCTCTAATATAAACTGTTGCCCTGGCACTTCAGGGAGCACTTGAACAAGGCGCCTTAACACAGCGCCCGTGTTCGCCCGCGCTTCTCGCGCCGCCCGCCTTCCCCAGCCTGGCCATGGCAGCGTTGAATGGGACCTTAGTTTTAAGGATAAACACATCCATCACAAAGCTGTTTGGCGTACACTGGCTCTGGCACCCTCATCCCCTCCCTGAAACCCCGTTTTGAGGACTCTCTCTGTCCAGACATCGCATCTCTGCTCTGGTTTCCAGTCCCCAACCTGCTTTTTCCAACGCTCCCCAAGCAGGAACGCCGCAGTTTACCACGGCCGGGAAGACACGCAGGAAAACAAGGGCTACTTTAACCCCAATTTCAAAGCTATAGATCCCTCCTGGTCTGGTGTATTTAGTTTGGGCACAGTTCTGAAACAAAAGGTACAAAGCAGCCAAGCTGTTGGGGCAGGGGGAGGGAAGAAAGTTGGTTTGATTTTGAGAGCCTTGGAAGATCATTAAAATTTCATAACAGGCAGGGGAAAAAAAAAAGGTTGTTTGCTTATAAGGTCTCTAGTGTTTAAAGAGCCCGAGACAAAACTGCCGAGCAGTATATTCCAGTTTATCCTGTGGAATAGGAAGGAATGGCCCCAGACGTAATTACAAGTAAGTAGTGCAGCGAGAGAGGGGAAAAAGCTCAGGAAATCTGATGTCTCCGAGCAGTTTCTGCCGCCGCTGTTTAATCAGTTTGCCCGGTTGGTTGGTTGGTTGTTGTTTTTTTGTTTTTGGTTTTGTTTTTTTTTCCTGACCTGCCTCTGTTCAAAGGTGTTGGATCCTCTGATGGGGAGAAGGTGTGGGATGGGGAGAAGGTTTGCTGCTGAAATCTGGGGGGCAGCTGAAGGCAAAGGCGCAGGGAGCGAGGGTGAAATGCAAGGCATGTTTGGTGAGTTCGCAGGGGCTGAAAGGCCGGGGTTTCAGCGGTGGCCTCGCTGCTCTCTGCCTTTTGGGCTTTATCCACTCAACAGGCAACACGAGAGAGGTTTTTACAAAAGGAGGGAAATGGTATCTCATTAATATTTCTACCTAGGGAAAAAAAAAATAAAGAAGGGAATAAGAACATTTAGTGGTTCTAAAGCAGCAGGGAGATGATGATGAATGTTGGGCTGTATGTGAAAGCTGTACAAGGCTGTATAGTTTTCAAAAAATCTGTGCTATTTCTGTTCTTGAGCTTCACTCTTTAAAAACACATTACCATAGAAATGGAATTTTAGAAGGGAATAACAATGCTGGCAAAATATTTCTCTGAAACACAAAAGTCCCGATCTGCAAAGCCAAATCGGTTGTAAATCATGGACCACATTAACAGCCACAATATATATATAAATTTAACATTATAAAAGATTCTTCTCAGGATAAAATGACATTTAAAACCAGTGCATTACATTGATACAAACACTAGTAAAGGGATTATATTCCTGTCAAGATTGCTACTATCAGTTCCATTTTAAAGTCACAGTGCAATACTTTAAAAAATCATTAACAATGAAAACCATTTTATGTATTACATCATACTTATTTATGAACAGCAGAAACTTATTGCATTATATTTTATATTTATATTTATTATGAACTTACTTTTAGTTGTCTGTAATTTGTACAACATCACTATATTTAATGGTACAGTTCTTGCAGCAAAAGATATATATCTTAATTTTCTATTTTGTTTTTCAATTAAAAAAAACCCAAAACTAAGAATAAATAATCTTACTTATAATTTCCTGCAGTTAAAACCTAAGTAACCACCAAGCTGAACACGAAGAAAACACTGGATTATTTCTTGAAAATGCGTATTTTCTGGCCGATTTAATGAGTATTGCATGTTATCCTTCCTCTGTGTATACCTAATATGCACACATTGTACCCATAATGACAGCTTTGTAATTAGAGGAAGCATTTTTAAAGGTGTATAGTTGAATTCAAAGGGAAGTCCTGTTATCTCTTGTGGGATTTGTGCTCCTGAAATCATTTGGTGCAATAAATTGCTCCTCTGATTTGAGATGTTCATCCCACAAGGAGAATTAATGTTATTCTATTAGGATACAATTTTCTCCTTATTTTTCTATTTCCTGGGAAAAGATCAGCCTCCTTACTTTTCAGTTTTTACTTGCACAAGGCTACAAATAAAACACGGAGATTATTTCAGTGTATTGTATATTTGTGAACTCATTTTAAGGAGTTTCCCAGATAGGAGCCCGATCAAAAGCATGTTGAATTTAATGAGTCATTTTTATCTGCTGGGCTCCTTACAAATTGGAGGCTGAACTTCCATAAGAGCACAAATGTAATCATTTTGCAAAATCAGGGCTCGTTTAAATTGTAGTCAGAGTGCAGTTTGGTCTGGTAGTGATGTTTTTCTCCATGTACTTTGGATGGCTTGGTGGCTTTGTGGCTGACGCAGCGTGTGTCAGCTTATTTCTCACCCCTGTGTTAATAAAACACTGTGCTTTGGCTCAGTGCTTGTGTAGAAAAACATGACAGATTTTTAACCTGACTCTGATTTTACTGTTTTGCAAAAATAGACAATGAGGGCTTGCAGGAATTCTGGAGCCAGTGAAGGTTCAAATGGTTTTTGCCTTCTTTTCTCTCTTGCTTTTATACTTTTGAATTCGTTGCGTTGCGTGAGCCTTTCCACAGAGCTCTCATTGGGAGCTGGGAGGAGGGTCTGAAAAGGGTCAGCTTAGTCTAAACAGAGTATGGAAACAAGGACTATGTTGTCACATCAGGTTTGCTCAACACTTAAAATCTAACTTGGGTCTCCATGTCCTGCCATAATGCAAATGAGAACGTTCTTGCTGGGAACATGTCATTCCCCTGAACGCAAAGCTCATGGGAGAGAGGCTGCAGCAAGTCCTCCTGATTTAAGAGCTATTACTGATGCTGCTATTATTACTTTCCAGGGGTACAGCAGGGATTCACAACCTCAGCTCTCAACCTTTCCCTTATTTCTACATGGAAAGGAGGGAAGTGGCAAGGCTCCCAGCTAGACACATTTGTCGTCCCAGTATGTAGGAATAAGTGGAGCAAGGCTCATGTTGTGGGTTTTCACTCATAAAAGGTCATTCAGTCAGGTCATTTTTTCAGAGAGAAAGCTTTAAAAGTGCAACCCTTGTTGTTTAAAGGCACCAAAAAAGAATCTGTAGCACATGCTACAGATAATGCAGTTTTTGAGCCTGGAGATATTCTGGGCTTTGCCCACCAGGGTAGCTGGGGCTGCATAGAGGGTCTCATTTTGCTTCTGCAAAGGAAGCTCACACTCCAACACTCCTCTCTCTGATTGCTTCATCCGTGGCCCATAACTTCCCAAATTATGTGAGCCACCCCAAAAACTCATTGAAAGAGATGGTTAAGGATCGAGCTTGCATGGGATAGGTGAAAAGTTGGATTCTACTTGATTTCTCTCCTGTCTGTGCATTTGTGCAGGCAAAATTCCCAAGGCCCCAGTGCAAAGAGTGCAAAAGAGGCCAGAAGAGCCAGGGCAAAGTGTGGTGGGTCATTCCCAGTACCCTGTGCCACTGACTTCCCACTCTGCTCCCACCCCCATACAGAGATCCTTGCTGGCTCAGGGATGCAGTTTGCAGCCTCTCTGCTCCAGCACATGGAAATAAAGGCCTTTTTGTCTCTGGATTTTCATAATCAGAAGAAAGTCATCTCTGGCCACAAAAAGCATCTTTTGGTAGCTCTGCTGAGGGCAGCCCAGCCAAGTGTTCAGCATGGCATGGCAATGCTTCCTGCAGGCTTGGAGCCACGGGCTTGTCCTCTTTCTTCCTTTTGTCTTGATCCTGACCCAGTCTGTTGTTCTTTGTGGAGGGTGACAATTCAGAAAAAAACACCAAATACCTGATATTTTAATTTTTTTTTTGTAGTTAAGAAAATAGTCCCTGCATGATGTGACTTTTGGGGAAGGTCTTGTGTGGGGCCAGGGGTTGGACTCAATGACCCTCGTGAGTCCCTTCCAACTCAGTACATTCTGTGATTCTGCCAAAACCCTTAAACTCTCAAAACTGTCCTCAGCACTGGTGTTGTTATCACAGCTCCAGCACCCCTGGAGAGGATGAAGCTCCTTATCCTCCTCAGCACAGCCTCTGCCTGCAGCAGAGGCAGGACAGGGGATGGAGTTGAAGAGGAGAAATGAGGTTGTAATAAGCTGGGGAGCACCTGGAAACCCCAAACTCTGCAGAGAGGCAGCCTGGCCTTTCCTTCTTCCAGTGAAGTCCCCTCCTTCTGACAGTCTGCTGAAAGGCCCTCCACTGTGTGTCACTTAGCATATCTGGGAATTTATTATGAGCTGATGCTTTCTGTTTTCTATCTCAGTGCCACAAAAAGAAGATGTGGAAGAGCAATTGATCCCAGATCTTGGACTCCACTCTGCATCCAAATGTGGTAAAAGCCTGGAAGGCACTGACGTAGGAGAGCCCTGTTCATCCTGGATGGCACTGACACCCACTGACTTTTCCTTGTAACAGATGCCTAGGAAAAGTATGAGAATTGGAATAAAAGGGAGGTAAAAGAGGAGGCTTATTTCCAAAACACATCCTTTAAATGCAGGGCACTGCAATGTGTGGCAGGGCTGGAATACGGCACTGACCAGATTCCTCACGTTTCCTGACTTTATTACCCCAGTGAATATGGAGAAAGGGAAATGATAAAGCCTTCCCAGGCGGGAGTAAAACTCAAATCAACTCAGGCTCAGTGAAGGGTCAAGGAGGGTTCGTGCATGGCAGAGAGAATTTCCCTGGTAATTTCCCCAGCCTCCTGCTCTCCCCATCCAGCAGCCCCGCTGGAAGATGCCTCGTGGTTGTGTTACAGCCCAAGATCAGGATTTTCCAGTCAGAGAGCAGAGGCAGTGACCACAGAGCATCTGTATCCCAGTGCCCTCCCTGCCCTTTACCTCAGTTAGCCCTTTGCAATAGGCTGCAATGAAATCATGTTCCAAACAGCAAGGACACAAAATAACTCATGATGTGCCTCAAACTGTGAGAGGAGAGTATCTGATCCTCCCCAAACACAGCCTTGCTCGCTTCCAAGGGGGCAATATTTAGATTGTTATCAAGTCCCTTTTCTGACCCAGATATTCCCTTCTGTGCATATTTACTCAGCCACTGCACTGACTGATGAGAAAGGTGGGGAACACTTGGATCTGAGCAGTGCTCCAAGGCCATGCCTGGATCCCAGGGACCATCTCAAGGGCTACAAAGCACTGGCACCCCAGGATTTTCTCCTGGCTCATTTTATTTATAACCGCCAGGGCTACTGACAATCCAGAGTTCTGTGTTTTCTACACCACTTCCTGAATTAAAGCTCTCTCCCATGTAAGTGTGTAAAGAAGATTTCTCCCTGTCTCAGGGATGGGGAAGTTGGAGCAGAGAACCAAGCTGCAGTCTCAAAGTGTGATTTTATAGCTCCCAGGAGGCACAAGACACCCCTTTTGCAATCTCTTGGCTGACTTCAAAATCTCAGAATGACCTGCTGGGCAGAATGAAATTTCCTCACTTCTCAGATACTGTGATAAATATTTAATAAATAATCAAGTTGAAACTGAAAGCTGCATGTATTTATTTGTTGTTGTTTTTTTTTTTTCCTTAGGTCAGCATCTGTAGCTTCTTGTGCTGCTATTTCTGAATCGGCTTTATTAACTTATTATGAAAGCAGGCATTTGTTATGCAGCAAATCTAAGTTTCACAGTGAATGGATGTTTTGTGGCCTGGGAAAAAGTAAACAGAGGCTGAAAAAGGCACTTGTGCCTATTCTTATTTTGGCCCAATAAGAATTAATATCAGATGTGTAAATGGTGAAATTCCTTGAAGGAAATGCATCTCCTTTGTTAAGGGACTATGAGCTAGAAAAGAGCCCCAGATGATGTAATAGCCAGACGTCTGCAGACTTTAAGAACTATTGTCATTTATTTCCAGGAATAAGAGGAAATTTCTTTCCACTTCTCTTCCCACATCACTCATTCTAGCAGGGAAAGATGCTTTCCAAGGCATTTCAGCAGTCACTGATGACATAGTTCTGTGTGGGTCACTCCACTCCACAGACAGATTAGGATCTGCTGTCAAACAAAGGAGAAATGGAGAAGTCATGATATGACAAAGGAGACAGAGTGATGAGTCCACCCTGCTGATAGGACTAAATTATTCAGGGGCTAAAGAGGAAAGCTGACTGTCATGGGATGCCAAAAATCTGTCTGAAGTACATGGCTGAGTGAGAAAACATCAGGTAAAATAGAGGATAGAGAAATGTCAAGTGAAGGACATGGGGAGAGGGTGCTGGGAGTCTTCTAAACCATCTCTGACTGTTAACTCCTCTAATCACTGAGGAGAGTTAGGTCAGTGATAGGGATTGTCCTGAGGAATAGTTGGCATTTGTAGCTCTCAAGAAAGAAATTAAGGGAAGGAGGAGAAGGAGAGAGAGAGAAAAGCTGTTGTTTTATAACCTTTCGTGCATCTCCACCTGGAATACCTGAAATATTCCAGCTCCTAAAGGAACTAGTCACACTAAAACTGACTTAGAGGATGGCACCAAGACTTAGTGTTTGGTGTGAGAACTATTAAATGTTTCTTCAGCCAAAAAAGAGATGACTGAGGGGATATAATGGAGTTCTCACTAATCATGAATGACAAGAAGAGAACAGCAAGCAGCTGTTTACTGGTTTTTCTCTAAACACAAAAGCTCAGAAGCACAAAATGAGGCAGTTTAAACCAAGAAGGGGCAATCTTTGACACCATGCTCTGACATCTTGTGCAACTCCTTCCCACAGGATGCTGGGAGTGGTAAAAGTTTGCTGGGTGCATTCAGGAAAGAAAAACTCATTGGAGGTTTTCAAAATCCATCTGGGTTTTGTATTAAACAGAGAGACTCCACGTCTGATTCAGAAAGTGCCTGAGCCAGAAACCACTGTAGGCTGGGCAAGTGTTGGGGGCGAGCATCTCTGAGGAGCTGGCCAGCATTGTTCTCCTTCCTGGGCTCTCACTACTGTTGAAGATAGGAGGTTCTTTGGCCAGGGCTTCCAGCCTGACCTGCTAAAGCTGTTCATATCTTCTTGAGAGCCTACACTTCCAAGAGATAAGTAATTCCAGACAAATGCATTCCTTATGTTCTCTCTTACATGTAATAATAATGTTAACTATTAAGTCAGGTGATGACAAGCCAACACAGAGTGGCCTCAGGTCTTGGGCTTCTCCTTTCCCAGTCCCTAGTTTCCTGGGTTAAGGTGACCCAGGGCAAGCCGAGGTGCTGTCAGGGCACGTCCACATGGGTGGACATCAAGTCCTTCTGCCAGTCTTGGCACCACAAAGCTGTGCAGAGCAGCCAAGAGACGAGGGGGTTTAGCTACTGCACAGCAGGACATCAACAGGGTTGATGTGGTGTCCAGTTCCACTTTGGTTTTGCATCTGAATCTCACAGGAGCAGTGCTCGGATCTCTCCAATCGAGGAGTTGTGCCCAGATTTCCTCCTCCTCCTAAACAGCTCTGGGGTGCTGATACAGCAGCTGGAGCTCAGAGAGTCATAGCAAGGGAGAAAGTTAGTCTAAAACCACTGCTTTTGGCTCTAAACTAGCAGAAGACCTCCACAGGAGATATTCACAATCTTGTGACCAGCTACTCCAACTTTAATTGCCTGGCCAGGAAGATTGAACCAGCTCTGATGATTTCTGGGCAAATCTCTCTGTGTTTTAGTGAGATGATAATCTCATAAAACCTTGCTTGAAAGATTGGCTCAATCTGGCCTGGCTATAAGTGCTTGTCTGGGGTCTCTGCATTGGCTTAAACACCGTAAACTAAGAGAAATGTTGACCTGTCAGGTTTGAGGAGATGAAGGAGGTGCTGCTTGGAGAGGAAAATGCGTTAAGCCTGACTTTACCTAATTTCTTCATTAATAAACTGGAAGGAGCAGCAAACAAAATGTGCCTTGCCTTTGCAGCTGGATGGAAACACTGAACTGCTGGCAAACCGTCAGCTCAGGCTAAATCACCTCGAGCAGAAAAAGTCTCTGAGCACGTGGGGGTTTTTGTGACCCCAAAGGGGAGCACATCTGAGCTCTGCTGGCTGTAGGACATGGCAGTGGAAAACTTGTTATTTAGAGGGACTTCAAAAAGAGAGATGAAGCTGGATCAACCAGAGAGATAAGAGTTTTCCAGTGTGGTGACAATGATAGTCTAATTTCTTGACTGTTGTTCCATTCAGGGAACTTCAGAAATGTATCCACAACACAGAGAGAGCTCTGGGAGGGAGGAGGAAAGGAAAAATAAAAATTAAAGAAAAAAAATGTAATAAAAATCATGAAGAGCCTAAAGGGAATGGCTTGCGAGAAAAGATTAAAATACCTAAATATGGCTAAGTTGGCCAAATTATGACTAAGAGAGGATATGATAACTGTCTGCATGTATATGAGGGCTGTAAACCACTAGGAAAGGAAAGGCATTTTTTGGTTGGCATAAGAAGAAATTTCAGAGAAATCCCATTAAATTAAACAAAGGAAAATGTTGAGTGAATAATGGGAATTGTTCCTAATGGTAAATTTGACCAGAATTCGAAAAATATTTTCTATTAATTGATCTGAGCAGAACATCAAGGAGATGGGAGAAAGCTGCTTGGATCCCAGGTCCTAAAGATATTGGCTTCTCGTGCTTCCTGTAGCAAAGCAAGAAACAAGAACAATCAACAGCAACTCAATGGAAATGGTGTGGCTCCCTTTGTTTTCTGCTGCAGGAAATCCACGATTTTAGGAAGTTCTGCCAGTGGTCTCATTGTTAAAAATGTAGTGAGTGTGTCCAGCAAGCTCTCAGGCACAGAAGAACACGGGTCTCCGAAAGCTTATGGCTGAGTCTTCCCTCCTTCCAGGGTTTCTGAAGATTCCCCAGCAAACCATGCCAGGACACACCACTGCTGTGCTGGGAGAGCACAAGGTGGGATCAAAGAGGGAAGGAGCATCCCTGGCATTCCCAGCACAAACATCAGGTGATGCAGGACAAGCTGGTCCAGATCCAGTTTTCTTGAAGTGGTTTTTGACCAGAATTCCCAGCAGGATGCCCAGATGTGGGCACCAATTCCCATGCTGAGTCTGTGGTACAACCAAACCACAGGTGGAGTCCATGTGATGTACTGGGTTTGTCCACAGGACCCTACAGCCCAGCTCTCCTACTGGAAGAGGTTTAGGGCTGGCAGGAGGCAACATAACATGGAATTCCTACCTGGCACTGGCACCCACATTCCTTCCACAAAACTACTTTCAGCAGTGGAGTCAGAGAGCAAGGAGTTCTACACTCCAGTATGACTATCTAATCAGTGTCCTTGGAGGTTTCTCTTCCAACAGGAACATGCAGCAGATTGAATCCTGGAATCATTGAATAATTGGAGTTGGAAGGGATCTTAAAGCTCGTCTAGTCCAACTCCCTCAATAAGAAAGGGCAGGGTATCAGAAGCACAGAAGGATTTGGGTTGAAAGGGACACTAAAGTGTTCCATTCCAAGTCCTTGCCATGGACAGGGACACCTCCCACTAGACCAGGTTGCTCAGTGCCCCATCCAACCTGACACCTTCAATGACATCAATTTGTTTAGAGCACTGGCCTTAGATGTTTCCAGGGATGGGGCACAGAGAGGTCTCCAATAAACCTGTTGTGCCATGATTTGATTTTGGCCAGGAACAACTGAGGGAAGATTTTTAGCACCAACACGTTGAATTAAAAACAAAGAAGCAGCTGAGACCTTGGAACCCTCCAGGAAGAAGGACCTTTTGATAATGTCAGCAAGCTCAAGGTTCTACTTTGAGAACCTTGAGTTTTTAAGTCCCTCCTTGCTTCTGGACTCATCTCTTTGGTCTTAAATGACATGCTTCTCCAAAGAACCTGAGGCCTGAGCATCTACAGTGAAGTTTAACAGGGAGGGAGGAAGCTCTGCTCACCTTTTTGAATCACTGCACAGTCTGTGTCACTTCACTCCCACCTTACAAAGGCTGTGCTCTTAAATCAGGTCTCTATCAAATGCCTGGATTGCTGCAAGCTAATCACATGCATGGAGGTGGCTGGCACCACTTCAATAATGTGGATTGTATCAAGGCTCAGGATTTTCATATTTCAAAGGCTGTTATGATTTTGAAGCTCACAAACAGGCCCGTATTTCTGCACAGCCCCTTGCTGTGTGCTACATTATCCACTTAGACTCACATTACAAAAATAAGCTGTAAACACTTTTGATGAAAGGGTTGGACACTTCGTTTACACCCTGAGAATGGACTTTTGTTTTAATGCCCAATTTCACTTTGGTATTTAACCTTTCCCCTCTGTTTTACATATATTCTGTCATTTCGTTCCAGCTTTCTATTTATTTATCTTTGTGCAGGGAAAGGGAAAAAAAGGCAATAATATTTTTTTTTAAGAAAAGGATAAGTAAATACATTTACAAAAAAAGTGTTCACTCAGCTCTTAGCTCAATGCAGGCAGCAGAGCAGAGTGTGTTTACCCTGAGAGTGTTTTGGTTGGGGTCTTAGATGCTTTCCACTGGCCATGAATGAGCATCAGCTGAAAGCAAAATGAGAACCCTTTTAACTGTCAAGACGTTAATTAAAGTTTAATTAGCTCCTGTTTGCATGGTGCTTTGAAGATGTGAAAGCGTTTTGGAGATCCTGTGTGGATTAAGGCCTGCACTGGCTACTTCTGGAGTAGTTTTTGGCATTAGAAGTATCCAGCACAGAATCAGGACTTACAGCATCACGTCGAGGCCTTGCTGTCTAATGCCTATCCAGGGTTGTGATGGCAACACAGAAGAAACACGTATCTTGGCAGCTCCATAAAAGCAGTTTTTTCTTATATTTTTTAAGGGCTGGAACCCACCCTACTTGGCTTGAGCTTTCCCACAAATTAAACCTTCCCTGAAGGAAATGCTGTGCCAGAGGAACTGAGTGCAAGCACCATGTCTCCTACTGAATGGGCCAAAACATCCCAGCAGAGGTGAGGTCTTCTTCATAAGGTCCAACTTCTTGGGCACTCTGTGCAGCAAAGCCCATCCTGAAGGCACCTAAACTATGGCAAAGGATGCAGTTTTTGATTACTTGATGTCCTTTGCTCTCTGAGCAACCACACCGAAGTCAGTATTGGTCAGAAATATGGGCAAAATTACTTCCAACTTTTTATGGATTTTATTGTTCTTTGTAGGCACTGTGGCAGAAGAAAATGGGAAAGGAGAGCTTTGAAGTAAGGAAATAAGCAAGCTGGATGGGTATTTATGGTAGGGTCTCCTCCCAGCTCTGAGGAACATGGTGTGTGAAAGAAAATATGAAAAGTGGGGTGGTGGACAGCGATGTTCAGATGGGATGGCTGGAGAGGGGGGTGGCTGGAGAGGGGGGTACCTGTCATGGGAGAGAGAGGCAGCAGTGTGCCCTGTGAGCTGCATGGAAAGGGAGAGAAGCAGCGCTTTGGGATGAGTTGGATACAGAAGAGGAAACCAATAAATGTGATTTCTAGAGAGAGTGTCCATAGATTTCTCATAATCATCTGAACTCTTCTGACGTTTTTCTGAACGACCAAATTCTTCCCCTCTCAACCCTGCCCCCCCCCTTTTTTTTCTTTTCTTTATTTTTTTCACATTTAACCATCACTAATTGTAAATGAGCCCCTTGGCTTCCTTTTCTCCCAGACGTTTAAACTGCCCAGGCACAACTGAACAGTAAAAAATGTCAGAGGATTCGCAGCGAGGGTGAATAAGAGTGAAATCTGTTCCTCATTTTGTTGCTATTTCATAGGGGATGCGAACCGTTTACTCCACAGTAATTGCAGATGTTAGACTGGGACTGCAGTCCTGGAGCTGGCAATAGCTATGGCCTCACCACAAAAAGCTTCCCAGTAGCATTAAAAAGACAACAGAAACAATAGTTTCAACACATTCATCTGTCCTAGGACTCTGGAAGCACTCAAGCTACTGATTTATCATGTAAACTTGTGCTGGTGTACGCAGGAACTCCAAATATTTTCTCATGCTGTTGTTGATGAGATGACAATCTCAGATCCTCTTCAATCGTGTAATCACTCTAATTTGAAGACAAGTTCCAACTTCTCATGGATTAAAACCTCTTCAATTTCTGTCTAATATGTCCCAGAAAACATATTCTTTATTTTTTCTCCCTTTTTTAAAAATTATTTTTGTGTTTTTGTTTGTTTGTTTTTAACATTTGTGCTTTCTGGTTTCTCTGCCTGTTTCAATCTGGTGTAATAGATGATAATTTTGAATTCACATCTAAAATTTACTGCTGTCATTAAAACAGCTTTTCCAGCCTCGTGGCCTTTGAGCTGTCCCACATAACATGACTAGAGGTGATGCATAAAGCAAATACACCCTCAAACTGGCCCTTCCAAGCTGGGTGAATTCTCTTATCACACATTTTCACGTGCAAGGCAAGACCCGGCGTGGATCGCCTTCAAAGCCCCCCAGTTTTGTCACAGATGTTTTGCATAAATAAATGGTGTCATCCAGGCTGATTAAATCAATACATCTGTATCAACTTGCAGTTCCTGGCAGCGTGTCCCAGGGCCTATCTTCTGCTCCCACTGTACCCTTTGAAATTGCAGAGGGAAACAAACAATAACAGTAAAACCTTGTTTTTCCCAGGTGAACTTTTCATCTTTATCTAAGGAAAACAGGAGCCGAGCCGACTGTGGCAGGGCAAAAACAACACGCGGATGGCGCGGATGAAGCTGCTTCGGCTCAAGGTTCTCCATCTGGTGGTACTGCAAACCACAGGAGCAAAGCTCAGCTCCAGTGTCATCACATCCCTGAGCTGGAATGCTCCTCTCCTACCATTTCTGTTTTCCAGCCATTCCTTTCCAATCCAGCTCTCATACAGCGAAGGCTCATTTTCCCTTCCATCCATTGTTGCATTTTTGCGTGTTTGGTACAGTAGTGTGAGATGAGGAAATTTCAGTTTGGGACAGGGCCTGGGGCTGTGGTTTCTGGTTGTGTTCACATTGCAAGGAGCTCACTTCTCCACTGATGCTTGCTGAAAGTAATGAGATTTGTAGCATGCCAGCAACAATGTCACATTGTGTATCTGCTTAGTGCATCTGGATATCTTCAGAGCTTCTCTCTACCGTGTATGTGTTTAGTCATGGCATTAACAGTGTGAGACCAGGACTGGGAATGGGGATTTTAGGGACTTTACAGCCACCAGGGGAAGAAAAGTCCCAGAGATAATGTTCACAGTTTTGTATTTAAATTAATAGCAAGTGAACAGATGAGTGACGTATGGCAGAAATGTTCACACGGAGGGCAGACTCCCCTTAGGATTTAAAGATCACATTCTCCTCTGGCTGCTCATTTCTGCCTCACTTCCTGAGCTTGCATCATTTCTGGAGCACTTCATGAGCTGGTGCCAGTATGTAAGCATTTATCTGTGCCATCCTTGGGTGCAGAACATAAACGGGTCCACCCAAACTCAACACAAGCCACTGTCAGGCTGAAATTTGAACCCTGTTGTTAATTATGCTGATTAGATTTATTTTTAAGTATGATTGTGCTTGGTCTGGGTTTGAGAACAGCCCTACGTGCTGAGGCTGCATCCACAATTGTGTTGGTGAGGAGTAGAGACAAACATGAATAAAACCAGGATGTAGCACAGTAAGGCATAAACACTCTGGGAAAAAAAAAACAAAAACAAAAACAAACAAACAAACAAACCAAACCAAACCAAAACCAAAACCAAACAATATTAACATTACCTCTGGCTCTTGCAGGGTTTTGGTGCCAGGTATTGCCAGGGCCCTGTTTTACTAAATGAAAAAAATCTTCTTGGAATCAGAACAGGTTTTCTTAGAATCAGGATTTCTTAGCATCATCTTCCCACAGCTCTTTTTAGTGGTTCTCAGGGCCATGTAGAGACACAGCATCTGAGCACCTTCCATATAAAACCAAAAGCAACACAAAATGAGCAAAAATTTAGAAAAGAATGAGAGAGTGTGTCTTCTCTTTCTCCAAAGATCTGCTGTTTCTGCCTTCATTATCTGCATCTTGGCTTGGCTTATCTTCAAGCCCCAAGTTCTACAGAAATGTATCTCTGTATCACTGTGACCTTCCAAAGACATCAGTCTGGCTAGGAAATCCAGAGAATTTCTGGCACTGAGGGTACTGACTCACTCATTGTTCCTGTTCATTGTCAGTTCAGGAATTTCCTCTGGTTTGGTTGGAAGGGAAAAAATCCATCCAACAGCAGTTGTTGGTATTTTGCTGTTGTTTGCCAGGAGTCCAAACCCCAAAATATTTTCTCTTCTCAACAGCATCGTGTTTCTGATTAATCAGGGTCAACTCTTCTCTTTCTCCCCTGACCTCTGGTAGTGACCCCAATGTTCCTTTTAATTTCCTTGATCTATTTGCAACATTCCCAGCCAGGTCTCTGGAGTGTTGAAGATTGAAAGTAATTTCCAAACACCTTCAGCTGTATTCTGGTTCCAGTTAAACTGGTCCCAGTCAAGGTTCACTCTGCAGTAATCACTGGGCAAAATGGACGTGGGAGCCAAACCACAGTTTATAACACTAGGGATTATGTTTTTCCAGGGGCAAAAGAAAGTTCTCCCAAAATCTCCATTGTATTTGCCTTGCCTTCCCAATCCAGATCCCTCCTTGTCTTCCTCATCAGCACGATGTCCTCTGTCTGGAGGTTTTTTCCCAGCTGTCGTGTTCAGAGGATACAAAGACAGGAGAATGGCCCATGTTGGACGGAGAAGAGCCAGAGGATGTTGGATCTTCTCCTGCATCTCTGGGTGATTCCATCCAGCCTCTTCTCCATGAATCCCAGGCTGACAACTGGGGCTATTTTTGAGACATGCTTTCGGGGAAAGGGTGGAACTGGACTTGTATTCTCACCAAGGCAGAAAGACAGCAAGGGAATAACTACCATCTTCACTTCTTGAAGAACACATTTCAGGCTGGCTATCACCTGGTTAACCATGGCTTCTCCTATGGATCCATCCTGATGGATGTCTGCTGTGTCCATGGACTTGCTCCTGGGAGGTAGAAACTCCATCAGAGATGAGCTCAGGCTGTGAAGTTTGAAGAGGCTGCTGTGCCTGAGCTCTCAGGGCAATGCTCAAGACCTCAGGAGCCCGATATTGCTCACTGGGCTGGGGGGGAACAGGCTCTGACACAGAGGGTTTCTGCACAGGGAGGCCCCAAGGATGGATTTGGACTTGAAAAAGTAGCCATAATATATTTATAGCATAATGTATATGGAGGTGGGGGGAGGAAAGAGGGAGGAGTGTGTTCCTGAGGGAATGCTGGAAGGAGTTCTTGCAATAAGGCATGATTCGTGTTGGCTCCACAGAGGATCTAACCTCCTTTTATCCCATCTGAAGACCAGTCTGGGAATTTCATCATCGTAGGAAAGCAGCAAGGTGGAAAGACGTCCTTGCTTTAGGTGATCTAAGCCCCACCCAACTCAGTAGCATCTGAGAGCAGGTCACCACAAGCACAGTCCTGGTGCCAGGACTTAAAGAGTTTCCACGTCCCCATAAAGACCAGCTCACATTATCCAGCAGAGGTGAACAGAATTTCCATTTGCCATGGTGGGCTCATTAGTGACAGGTAAAATTTGTTCTCCTCGTTGGCTAAATCCCTTCAGGGTACTTTGGGTCCATTCCTAGTCCCATTAAAGTCAATGTGAGCAGCATTGGGTATTATTCTGGTAATACCTTCTGGTATTATTCTTAATTTAAACATTAATAGCTTAAGTCTCTGTTGTTAATAATAATAATCCCTTGGAAAAGGCAGCCTGGCCGCCGTTTCCTTGTGGAATTTCTTCTCTCCCATCAGGCCTGCAGGCTGGTTTGTTATTGTTGGGTTGCTGGGGAGGGCTTTGGGTTGCACGCACTGCTTTGTTATTGTTGGGTTGTCCTTCAGCGCTGCACCAACTCATTTGGTGTTGGAGTGTTGCTCCGAGGCCACACTGCAGGCTGCTCCTGGTGGGCTGCTCACTCTGGGTTGGGCTGCTGTCCTCGCCTGATTATTACTCTGAGGCCTTTTGTGAAGCTCCTACCCACACAAATACGGGGACAGGAACTGTGGTAAATTTAATGCAATGTTTTGGGACTAATCTATTTTGTTTAACTTTTAAAAGGGGGCTAATTGAGGCTTGCAGATTAAGGAACCCTCTTCTTACTTTAATATGGTTTAAGATACTATTTCCTTCCCTACTTTCCTTTCTTCCCGCATCCTTCTTTTGAAACACGACTTTTTACAGGTATCCTATCTTCCATCTCAATGTTCCTGTTAGCTTCCCACTGGCCTTCCAGGAAGAAACTTCTTTATGGAAGATTTCCTTTCAGGTTCAATGCAAGAGCAAATACTCATGACCCTTGATCTCACTACTTACTTTCCTCTATAATGTCTTCATTTCATTTTAGTTCAGATGTTCATAATCACCAGGAAAATGGAAAGTGATTGGGAAATATTGGTGGGACAAGAATCTGGCATATTTATATGATATAAACCAGGATTCTTCATTACCATCATTACTGAGCAGCGTAATATTGAATAAAATTTTTATTTCCCCTGTTCCATAAGCAGTGCCACTGGTGATCTGGTAGTGCTAATTTGGGGAAACCGAGGCCAGAAGTAGCTGTAAAAAAGACATAATGATATAAAACAGCCAAGATCTCTGAAATTACCACTGTTTACTTCTTATTTTCTTTGGCCAAACCTATTTTTTTTTGTATCCTTAACATATTCTTGGATTTGAAAAAATGAGTTTGAGGGGAGAAGGTGTCTCATTTCTTGGCAAAGGGAAATGAGCTACAAAGTGAATAGGACTGTTCCCCACACCTGTAATTATTTCACTATTATATTAATGCATTTAAATAGTAGAAGGAGAGGAATTCTTGAGTAACTCCTGAAATATTTCTTGCACGACCCATCACAAAATCTCCCTTTCATGTGCATCACTGGCTTTGGGTGTTTTCAATTCGATTACATGACTGTAAAAACTCCAATGTGAGCAGAAGACTCAAGGCTGAGGAAATCTCATTGCTAAACCCAACCGCCTGCCACCAGAGCTCACCACAGCAGTCCTGTTGAGCTCCATCCTGAAACCACTTAGGGTTTCATTCTACATTCCCTGTTCCTCTGGGCACATCTGGACCATGGTCATAGGCTGGACATTGACCACGGACATGAATATGGAAGTGTCCTTGCATTGTTTTGCATATGGTCCACCAAACCCCAAAGAATGAACGTTGGCGGCTTAGAAAGGGAAGTGATTATTGGGTTTGTTTTCAGGAGAAGCCAGTGAAGGAAGAGCAGTTCAGCCCTCAAAGCCATGGGCAGTTTGGGAGGAGACAAAGCAGGACCCTGCCAGGGGTCTCCATCTCAGAGTGGCTTTTCAGCTCCCAGCAACAGCCAAGCAGGGTCTGCAGAAGCACTTTCCCCATCCTGTCCCAAAGGAAGGCTGTGCTGCTGGCATGAAGTCACTCCCTGGTCGGAACAGTTGCATCACATCTCAGCTTCGTTCTGGGGAGGGAAACTCATGTTAAACACAAATAGCCAAATGGCAACATCCCGTGCTCCCTGTGGATGCTGCCTGCTCCTCACAATCAAAATAGCAGCATCTTTGGATTTCCCTGACTCAAACACCACTTGCTTCAAGTTTTTATTTTTCTTTTGTTGGACTTCATTTTCTGAGGAACATTCAGGCCTGGCTGGGGCTGGTTCCCTTCGGCAGCATGTTCAGTGCCTGAGTCAATGGAACGAGGGGGCTGGAGCCAAACCCTGCCCTCAGCTCAACCCCCACGGTGCTCACGGACTTCCCAAGCTGCCCCTGCACTTCTGAGGCCAGACTTGGCCTGCAGATATGTTGTTTTGGTTATTTTGCAATTCCAGCTCAGAAATGGGTTTTTTTCTCTCCAAAGGAAAGGAATCCAGCGCCACATTGCTGGTAAGAGAAGCCCAGTGGGTTTATCAGCAATGACTTTTAACTACTGGGCTGTGTTGGGATTCTCATGTTTTACCGCTGGGATATAGGATCCCTGATATGAACACCCAAGGATTTATTGGTCCCACAAGGACTCGGGGTTTTGCTGGCAGTGCAGTTCAGAGAGTCAGGAGAAGTCAAAGGTTATCTTTTGTAGGGTAGTATGGGATTTACCAGCTGACCCTCTCCCCCCTCCTCTGGTTCATCTGCTAAAATCATTAATGAGCTTTCCTTAACCCTTGAGAACTGTTAGTGTCTTTTTAGCACTGGGATCAAGTTACTGACCTCTGCGTGGCCAAAGTACCTCAAGGATTTCAAGAGCTTGAGGGCATTTCCAGTGCTAAAAGGAACAGCACAAATAAAGATGAATAGGTGGGTGCTTTGCCCAAAATGAAGCTTAATGTTTTTCTCTCTTGTTAAAGGGAGGCCTCACTTGTTTATACATCACTGCCTTAAGAGGGTTTTGTTTTCTGTTTGAGAAAAGGCTTTGCTCTTAAAATGCAAGGAAAAAATAATGGGAATGAAAGTGAGATGTAAAAATGAATGAATGGTATTACAAATGCTGAACTTGGGATGGGGCTCCCCCATCCCAGGGAAGTGGGAAGATGCTGGTGCTTCTACTCAGAAATGATGGGGGAATCATTTTGGGCTTCAATCACACTGCTGGAGGACCTTTTACACCTCTCCTGGAGTTTCTGTGCATCACTTGCAGGGTCTGTTGAAGTCTTTGCCTCACCCTGCCATGCTCGGAGGTGAACAGCACGACTGTGGGGAAAACCAACAGATGAGAGTTGCTGCTCCACCCTGATGGGCTCTTTCTCTCTCCATACCCTCCATCAGGTCTCCTTGCACAGCCTTCAGCAAACTTGCTTCGAGTCAAGCTCAATTTGGAATGAGGCCACCACAAAATTAACAAGGAAGCAACGACAACCCTGCCCCATCTAGCTGGGCTTTTCTCGCTGCACCAGAGGGCAGCGAGCTGAGGTCATCTAAGGCCTCCCAGTGGAGTCCCTTCCTCCCTTCTCCCATCCCTGCCCCATACATCAGTGACCTAATCACTTGTGAAACCCAAAGCAGGGGGCTCCGATGTTATCCCGTTACAAAAGCAGGATTTATCGGAACAGGAGAAGCCTGGCAGGGTTTTATGGGACACACGGCGCCATTCCCTTCTCTCCACCTCTTTCTGACATTCATACTCAGGGACTTTTTATCATTCCTGACACCCCTCCATCTGTTCCTCACCAGGCAGTAGCTGGGGGTCTTGTTTCATGGGACAGCAAGGATGAAATCACTTCAGCTCAATAATTGGTTACAGTAATTAAGTTGCTGTTTGAACACTTGGATCTCGATCTGCTCTTGGGATAAAGTCCCTGGGCTTCCTTTTCTTCCCATCCCTCCTAGAATCTGACACCCATATAGCTGCTACTCCACCAGTTATTGACTTTAAAACTTAATATATTTTCTTTATAACAGAAAGAATCTGAATATCACACTTCTTTCTTGTAAAAGTAAAGCAGGGGACAAATGTTCTCAGGCATTAATGAGACCCAGATTATCTGATATCAGGATCCAGGGAGCAGATTTTTAATATGCAGCATAAAGTGTGAAATGGAGATGAGGGGGGAAAAAAAGTCTCTTTGTTTTCACTTCAGTGTCAAACCATTTGGAACCTGTTAACTGAGCACAACAGCTCCAAGATGCTGTTGATTCATTATAATTAATTACAATTACAGTGATGCAGCAACGAGCTCGGCGACATGACCGCCACCTTCTTGCCAACACTTTTAATGATCTAGTTTAAAAAGTTAAACTCTGGTTGCCTTGCATGGAACCCATCAGGAAACTGGAAAATATTGTACATGCTTTGAGCTCCAGGGATTCCAGAGGCAGATCCTCCACGCACGCTGCGACGCTGCAAGCCTGGCTTGGCAAAATGAGCCAGGGAGAAGTTCCTCCGTGTCATTCCTTAGATGACAACATCCAGATACACATGGAAAGGCTTGTGGATAGAGTTCTGGACACCAGGAATCCGCTTCATTAAATTTGGGTTGCTGTGCTCAGCTCCAGCCCAGTGGGCCCTCAGTTTTTTGTGGATGCACCATAGAGAGTGTCACAATCGTCCTGCAAACATCTCCCACCGATTGTCTGCATCTGGCTGGAACTGATGCTCTTCACAGACCACTGAGTGTCTCAGAGGAATAGCAGAACACTGGGTGTCTTCCCAGGGTCCATCCAGAGCTTCAGGGGCAGGTCCTTGACCAGCCAAAGTGTTTTTATTAATTGTGAGGTATGTGAATGTCAGATATGGAGCTGTGAGGATTATAAACAGTGTCCATGTGATGTGTGGGTGTAAACACAGTGAAGTATCTCCCAAGCCCTCAACTGAGTAGGTTTTGCTCATGTAGGGTAAGTTGGCTCCCAAAAAAGGTTCTCCCGCCTTCAGAGGGAATATTTATAAGACAAAGACTGGCTCCACCTGTCTGTCAATGCAAATGTGCTGCAAACACCAGTGGGGAGGGAAAATATGAGAAGTTAAAATCAGAAAGTTAATCTTGGTACATTTGAATTGAAACTTGTAACACTTTTTCTCACTTTTACTAACACAGCTCAGCGCTGGCTTTAAAGTTTGGGTTAAAAAATGACCATTTTCTGCCTTATTTAGTCTCAGTGCCCCAGCCAGGCTGAGCAAGAGAGTTGAGAGGCACAACCATTTAGAGAAGTTCAAATAACTAAACTGGCCATGACCTGAACTAAAACTAATAGTTTGTGTTTGTGATGGCTACGAGAACAGCATCTGGCTTACATTTAAATAGAAGGCTATTCAATAAAGCCACTGCTTCTCCAAACTGCACAGAAGCAAAGATTAATTATTGCAACTAATGACGTTTCGGCCATTCGTGCACCCAAGGGAGAAAGGCAACCCCTGCCCCAAGAACCAATCTTGCAGAAAGCCCAATGAGAGAGCAGCCCCAAGAATATATTGTTGTTCCTGTTATTCTGCCCAGGCATCCTAAACATGGAATTATATATAATTTTTACCAGCATTTTTTTTTTCTTTTGCTCTCTTGTTATCCTCCCAAAGGAGAACCCAGAATTTCAAATGGGCTTTTAATAGCAACGCTCTGAGAATCCAGCCTCTGTGTCTTCCAGCATCTTAGGGAGATCATGTTTCACATTTCACTCATTCCTCAGTGTGTTGGCACAGCCTAACACTGGCTTCAGACATTTGGTATTTGAAACAGAAAATCTTGGTGTTTCATTCCTTGCCTCACTTCTCCCTGTGTTTCTCCAGCATCATATAATACTGACAGCCCCTGCCTGTAAAGAAAGGCCAGGTTCTCTCGTTTATTCAGCTGCAGGCTTTAAAAATGTAGAATAGGGGTTTTGTTCATAGGAGAGAGCAACTGCCAGTGAACTTTTTTCTTCTTTACATAAAAGTGGGATAGCACAATAAACAATGGCAAGAGAAGTGGGACCCAAGGTATATATGCACATATGTAATATTTTTTAGCTGACTGATTTTTCAGTGCCTGGGATTTGGGGTACAAATCTGCTCCCATTTGTGTGAGCAATTTATAGACTTTAATAATGTCAAAACTTACTCCTTCACACATCAAAATCCAGAGGGAAGGATCTGGCCATAGGTATGTCTCATGTTGTGGTGAGTCACACACTGAAGCACGTCAGTGGCCACAGTTGTGTCTCCAGGGATTTCAGGAGCAAGAACATGCCCACATTTGGGGAAAAAAGGGAGATGAGAAATAGAAGATACAGGAAAGAGTCACAAGTGGAAAAATCCAATGATATCTGGAAATTTCATCCTTAGGGCCATCACTGCTTGTGGGACATTATTCCTAAGATCAGGAACCACTGAGATTTTCTAGCCTTTTCCCCACATGGATCAATTTTCTAGGGAGAGTAGGTATAGGACTGTCTCCTCTTCTTCTCCAACCAAGGCACTTTTCCTGAGCCAACCACGATGAACTTTTATGCAGGGAAGGATTGTTATGCAAATGTATGCATTTGTATCTTTTAATACAGCATTTCTTCAAGCATTGCTTCAGTCAGCACCAAGGGGATGCCTCCTGTGCCATCATGGTGATGGGGAAAAACCAGATCACAGTGTTTCCCAGTGGGTATGAAACTGGAATCATTGAAGATTTATTGCTTCCCTTCCTACAGGGGCCACTCCCATCTTCTCCAGCAACTCTGTTTAGTCTCCCCATCCCAGCTGTTCCCCTCACCTCCAAACCCTGGAGGAGCCTGAATTGGATGACCCTTGGAGGCCACCTGTTTGGGACAGACCTTGTTAACCTCTTCTGTTCAACAGGCATGACTGTGCTGGCCATGTGGGCATGTTGAGGGGGTGCATTCCTCTAGCTGCAGTCCCTGTGCCTGGTGTGACATCCCCATCCAAAGGAGGATCCAAAGGAGAGAGAAAAGCAGAGGAAAGGAGTGATGAGGGACTATTATTCTGAGAATCACAAGGTGTGAGCACTGGAACAGCAAGAATAGAATGAAATCTCTGCTCTGCCCTGAGTGTTGCTACAGCAGCGCCAGAGAGCCTGAGTTGTACAACCCCATCCTTGCTGGAGAGCAGGGAGGAGGAGGGAGCATGCTGACATCATCTCCCCGGCGTCCTTACACATGATTAATGCTGTTCCCCTCTGCTTCTGATCTCCCTTTGGGGAATTTTCATAGTCCTTTTGGCCGTCAGCATGAGAGGGAGGTGAAAGGGAAAGCACATTTTGGATCGTTGCTGAGCCTGTTGTGAGGATCGTAGAGCGACGCCGAGCTTTAGTGGGAGCTGTTTGCTTGGTGGAGTGTAATAGCTCTGGAGCTGTCATCGGGTGTAGCATTGTGTAAATATATATCCAGGCACTTCTTATGGAAGTGGATATGTGACCCAATAGGCTTTATTTAGCTCCTTCTGGTGACTGTGGGAATGCATCATTTTTGGCATGTCCAAAAGGAATCAGAGTAGATTGAGTCCTGGGGAAGTAAAGGACCTACTAGGGGTTGGAGGGTGAGTAGGTGCCTCATTTAGAGGCTGGGGCTTTGCCCACGGTGGGGGTGAGTTCCTGAACTTCAGAATTTAGGGACTCATTGTCTTCAAAGTGGGTCAGGTTTTTCCTTCAGTGCTCAGTGTAGCAGAATGATGGGATGGTGCATCTTCAAAACCCTGCACCATGGGTTAGTATGGAGAGACCCCAATTTGCTTTACATAGAGGCTTCCAAAGGGGAAATATCTCATGGAGGTCCACATCGCTGCTTAGCAGCTCCTTCATAACCACAGCAAGGTCCAGCTGAGACACTGAGATGCTCCTCTGGGGTCCTGTGGAGCTCTGGGTGCGCAAAGGCCCAGGGCAGCAGCAGTCAGGAGCGCTGTGGCAGCTCCTCCACTGTGCGTGAGGGCAGGAGCAGTTTGGAAATTACACTTCAACCTGCAAGTGAATAACTATGTTTCCAAATGCCTAACTAAGCATTTAATTTATAGCATATTATGTGAAGGTGATGGGATGTTTTTTCCTGAGGTTTCTTTCCATTAAAAAATACCTTTTATCCCAAAATTTCCAGTGATCACTTTCCATTGCCTTTGTGAATTTTTTGCCATAAAGTCTTATACCCCAAACTTGACACTTTGAGGTTGTAAAAGAGGACCAGTGTTGAAGATTTAGGTAAAAAGTTAATTTTTTTAAAACCCAGAATGTTCTGACAAAAGCAGATTTATTTTCAGTGAACTAAAAATTTGGACTGAGCAGCATCCTTTAGAAAGTCGGACGAAAGAATAAATTGGTATTAGAATAATTATATCAGCTAGCAAATATATTAATTTTATGTGCTTGCATTTAAATGTGTTTATATTTACTCTGAGCTTGTTTAATATTATTGAAAGATTCCATCACAACCAGTTTTAAACTTCAGATTTCCACTTTTTCCTTCTTTTACTGAAAATATGGGTTAATTTATAACTTGCCTTTTCTGATACAAAAAAGTGAAGTGTTTAACAGGCCCCAACTAATTTACTAGAGAAAAACAATTAAACCCCAAAGCCTATTACTGAGTTTTGTCCAAAAAATCTGACTCTGGTGCCCTCCCTTTCTTTGATGTGATATTTCAAATTTGGAATGGAATTAAAGTGATGATAAGCACATCCAAAGGGAGGGACAGGCGGCCGGGTTGGACACCCTGCTCTCTGGAGGTCTCTGTCTCAGATACGGATCAGGTTTCCTCCTGTTTACATGTAAGAAGGTTGTGAAGATCTGCAATTTCAAGATCCATCTGGTTCTCGCATCAAACTAAACAGCCACGAGAGCCTGAGCACTGGGGCAGATTTCAAAATGTAGGAATGAATGTGTGTTTATACAGTTTTTGCATTAATGCTTCCTACGGTTTATTTTGAAAGTGAAGAAAGAACATTGCATGGTAGGCAACTTAACCCAAACAATATCGGTTTAAAGTTAGGGCCATGCTCCTTGGAATATTTTCCTAGTGTTTTGAAGTGTCCACTTGAAGAGGGAGCAGGGAGAGGAGAGGAGAGGCGGGGGGGGGAAGAAAAGGATTGTTCTGTCTTCTGCTCTGTGTTTGGCCTGGCTCAGTAGGGCTATTGCTGTTGCTCATCTGGTATGGATTAGCCCTTCTCTCTCACACTCTGTCAACTTGGGTGTTCTGCACGCAGGCTGTTCCTGCAGGGGGCTTGGCTTTTGCTTTTTTTAACGGCAGGAAGTGCCCCACTCCGACCACATGTGAAATTGTGTGGGAACAGTGGGGGGGGATGAAAGAGCCCCATCAAACATACCAAAAGTGTGGGTGGAGAGACAGGGAGCGTAAGAGGAGAGATACCAGCTGAGTGATTGAACCTCCTGGGCTGCCCAGCCTGGGCACACGGGGGGCTTTGGCTGCCTCTACAGTGTCTGCTGCTTGGGACAGACATCAGTTTCTGGTATTTTAGTATATCAGGGGCTGTTGGGAGTGTGAGGGATTACAGCTGCTGCTGAATTTGTCCTAAATTTCCTGCGAGCCTCACCAGACATGTACAGGAAACAGGCAGTAAATGTTTAATAGGTAATACCTGACCGGACAATTAACAGGTGCTGTCACACTGAAAGGCCAAGCCTGGCTGTGTGGGTGCACCCTGGGGTTGGGGAGCACCGCCAGCAGCAACCCCTGAGGAACATCTCTCACACAGCCACGGGGACTCATCCCAGCTCTGTGGTTCCCAGCCTGAGGTCCCTCACATTCCAGATTTCACCCCTGTTCCCACGTCCAGGCTTGGACCCAAGATTTTCTGTTTTAAAGCCTCTCCCTGATGATTTTGCTGTTTTCAGGAATAGATGTCATCATGGAAAGTGGTCCAGCCTCCACCCAGCAGGATGCTGGGAGGCCTCCTGGCATCTGTGTGATGTGTAAACTCCACACTTGTTACTCACAGCCTGGAAGAAGCAAATCTGATGCTCGCCAAGAGATAGAAAATTGTAAGCTGATTTTCTACATCAGAGTAAGTGCCTGTCTGTTCTGTCACCTCAGGGACCATCAGATACATGCGAAAACATTTGCAATGGGCAGGGTATATTAAATGATCTGTCCCTTCTGGACTTTCTCAGCTTCTGGCAATCAGCAGGTATGAGGTTTCCTGCTCTGGAGTCTGTATCTGGACTTTAGTAGTCATTGATGGATGTTTTTTCTTCGTTTTCAATTAATTTTTACTTCTGGTCTCCATAAAATCCCGTGGCAATGAGTTCTAAAATCAATAGTGTGTTCTGTGAAAAGTGCTCACAATTGTTTAAATCTCAGTATTGAATGTGACTTTAATTCTATGCTGGTTTTTTTCTCAGTACAAGACTATTTTAAAATAAATTTTCCATGGGATTGCCAACGCCATGGAAATCAGGTACTGTCAGTCAGACACAGTTCCTGGGATTGGTTTCTCTGCTTTCAGATTCCAATTAAATTTAAAATATATTTTTATATGATCTCTATTTTTATATTATTTCTATTATATTTTGTTATAACCACTATTACACATCAATTATTTTGCTGCAATAGCAGCAATCATTTGCAAATTTTCATTTATCAGCAGCAAAAAAAAATTAGGGAGCAACCCCTTTTCAACCTTCAACCTTCTTTACTAGTTATAAGCTTGCAATTAAGTTCTGATTGTTCAGAATAATCGTGTTTCCAATGGAGGTAGAATTAGGTTAATTGAATTGCTATTATTACCTACACAGCAATATTGGTTTAATATGTTTGGCCAACATAAAGTAAACCTCTCCTTTGGAATTTGCTTTTATTAAGTTCAAGTCCAATGGAGTTCAAAAGATGCCTCTGTCAAACTTCGCTGTCCCCTAATAGTGCATGACTAATGTCTTACACTTGGCTTTCCTCTAAATTGCTCTCTTTACCGAGCAATTTCTGTGTCAATACTCAGACATCCTTATCAGCACTTGATGTTCGTGTAAACCAACTCTTGGTAATGACTACAAGGACGGGGAGGAGGGAAAAGCCTAACATTGCCCAGACCTCCAGGCTCCTGCTCCATCTAAACTTTCAAGCCCAGCTGTTAATAGCAGCGTTGACTACTTACATAAAAATGTGTAGTAAACTGCTCTGACATTGTCCCATTTCAAGTGATGGGTTTAAACCCTCACAAAGGGCTCTGAGCTTCCACCTTTTCCTCCTCTCTCTGTCCCCGGACCCGTCACTCAGGATGATGAACTCTGCTTTGTGAGACCGAGCCTTTGGTCCCACCCTGAAAAAGAAGTAAACATTTTTACAGTTGGGAGCAAGACAAAATTTCAGACAAGTTCCCTTTTGCATGGAAAAGGGATCCCCAGCTGCTGTTTATTATCTCTCTGTTTACATCACACATGTGCATGTGGAGGACAAAGTAGTTCAATAAATTACTCCTCGACTCTGGGGTTGGCCAGGCCGGGCTGCTGGAAACAAAAGCATTTAATGGTTTGTTGAATGTCTCTGAACGTTCCTAGGGTCATTTTTAACTCTCACCAAGGAGTCAGTCTGATTTCATCTGCTTTGCTACTTTGTTTAGGGCTCAGAATGGTTTTTCTTATTGGTGAAGTGTAATAAATTATAGCCGTGTTCTGCTATTAAACTATTTAATACAGATAAGCACAGGCTCGATGTCACACTGGTTATCTGACACTGGGGATGCAGATTCTTGCCCTGGAATTGCCTACAGCATCCATGAGAACTGATAAAGTTCCAACACCTCACTTTCATACTCAGTAACTTACCCAATATCTCCACTTCTGGGTTTCTTGTATTGGAGAATAACTCCTTCCCAAATGAAGATGTTTCTTAAAAAGTAGAAGTAGCAAGAAAATTCCCCCCCAACAATAACCAGCCCAGCCCGTTTGGCTGTGCACACACACACTCATGCCACTTTGCCATGTCTCCAACTTTGAAAATTGTTGGATATTCCTCACATTCTATAATGCAATCCGTGTTCAGATGTGACTTTGGCTGCTCTTTTCCACACAACCCATAGCTGTGCGTTGGGATTTGCCTGGTGGTGAGGATGAGTCTGACTGCCTGATCCCCCCAAGCCCTTGCCATGCCATCCCTTAAAAGACACCTTAAAAGAACATGAGAAAATTCCCTTTAGGAACTTAAAACTTGTGATACCATTGCAGAAAGTGGCTCAGATAAGCTTAAACCTGTGATGTTTGCAAACCCTCTTGTTTTCTGCTGCTGGGAGTGTCTCATGACCATGCACATGTGCATATGTGTCCTCTCAGGCAGCATCTTTAGAAGACCGTGGGATAATGTGGGGAAAGCCACAGTTTGGAGCCTGCTGCCTCAGCAGCATCATCTCAAAGCAATGCTGTCATGAAAAGATGTCCAGCCTGTCTTGTTCTGAAACAGAGGATGCCCAACAAGAGCCACCTGCAGGTTTATTTAGGTTTCCAAAAGAGATGCAGTAGTCAACCTTTCTGTAGCTCTAAAACACTTGGTTACTTTTCTTTGGCATGTTTGGACTCGAGTAAATGTCTCCCCACAATGAAACACCAGAAATGGAAGTGGAAAAGAGGAGGAATTTCCCACAGACAACCTGTTCTGGTACAATTTTCCATCCCAGGTTTCTTAACTTCAGAAATGTGAGTATTTCTAAGCCTCAGGAACCAGATGAACTCTGGGAGGGTCCTCTGACTGCAACCCGAGGTTTTTCAGACTTGTTGATGACCGTGTTGCACTGAAGTCACACCAAGTCTGAAGTTACACAGTAGTTGTAGTCAGGCAAATAAAGACACTGACTTTCTTGATTCATTTTTGGCTAAGAGCAATCTCTTGTACATTCCTACCTTTCACCCCTTCTTCATTAAGTGGAAAATCCAAAGTTTCCTTTAATCAGGTTTGAGCTCGGACTGATGTGATGTTTACTGACTGAGACAGTGGTTTGCAAACGACGTCAGGAACATCTGGCCTCGTGGCTTGGCAGAGAGCCCAGCAAATTGCCAATCCCATGGCCCAGGTTCACAGGCAGCTTTGGGGCTTTCATCCTGTAACAAGAAAACCCTGAGGGCAGGGGAGGTGGTACTGCTCCTCCCTGCTCAACCATTCTGCTTCACTACCCGTGTGCTCCACAGCTCCCTGTTCTCTACGAGTCCTCGGATTAGGGTCCATCCCAGTCCTGCAGGGGACCATCCCAGCTCTGCCCTGCTGCCCTTGCCTCTCCCCATGTTCCCATTGTGTCCCACCACTTTCCCCAGCTGTCACTTCCAAGGAGCAGATGCGACAAAGGCGGGCTGTGCTGCCTCTGAGCAGGGACAACACACAGCAATCCCTGTGTCCTCCCCAGCACATCCCACCCAGACTCTCCGTGTCTCCATCTGCTGCTCCTGTCTTCCCAGGAGGCTGTTTCCTAAGGCATCCAAGAAGTCTGTGCCATGCAAAGGGTTGAACCCAGGTCCCCAACCTCCCAGTGGAGCAGCCTGACCAGAAGACTGAGCTGACACTGTGACAGCAAAGCCTGCCTGGAAAGAGCAACAGCAGCAGCAGCAGCAGCAGATGTTCTGCATCCAGAAAACATTTGCATCCAGGGCAGTTTATGGCTCCACGTGTGCTTGAAAAGCTAATTCTGTAACACTTTACTTGTGTGAATCACTCCTACTCCAACAAGTAGATCCATCCACTCCAGAAGACAGGGAAGTAAGACTTCAGATGCAGTCAGAGGTTGGATCTCACTGTGAGAAGCCTTAAACGTCCTTAAACATCATGACCTCAGCCCATCTGGCTGAGTCTGCATCCTCTGTAACGTTGTGTTGGCTGGAGCATGGAGGTTTAACCAGTTAAACAATGAGCAGGAGGTCCCTGTGGTCTGTATATATGTCATTACAACATACCTGGCCTAGGGAAACAGCAGGGTCTGTTCACACACAGGTGAAAAATCTCTGAAGGCAGAGCCTTATGTGGCTTTCGCTGCCTGGAAAATGGATGTGGAGAGGGTCATGCTGAAATGAGATGGTTGTTTGTTAGGAAACAAAACACAGCACGGTCCTTTAGGGATTAGCACCAGTTATCTTGAAATGGTTGGTGAGGAGAGGGAGATGAGGCAGCCAAGGGAAAAAAGTGTTTCCAAAAATCAGTGACCGATCGCCAGGAGAGCTGAGCGTCTCCATCCTGACCTCCTGCGAGCTCTGCACTCCGCTGGCACTGTCCAGCCTCCTTCCCTGAGGAACACAAAGCCCACAGAGAAAGTCAGCTTTGTTTCATGGACTATTTACATTGGAGAGGGGAAGGGCTTTTGTATATTGTCACTGACCTCTGGAGGGAGGGTGAGCCGGTTGTAATCAGGTTTCAGGATCATGATTTTCACAGCTGCACATAATAATTTGATTCAGGTATTTGATTCAGGCGCTGAAGCCGAAAACTCCTCTAGAACCAACAACTGCTCTGCTTTCCCACAGGCTGCCCTGCCCAAAGACACCCTCCACATGGGCACGGGCCATTTTGTGCTGAACACTCTGAGAAGAGGAATAAAGGAATCAAGAAGCTCAATCAAAATGCCTGTGCTGGTGATCTTTTGTGTCTCATGACTTTTTTTTTTTTCCTCTTCCAAACAGTCACAAATGAAAAGGAAGAGCTAATAGGAGTTTGGCTCCATCTCCTCTTCCTGAGACAGAGTGGGGTCTACAGAATTTCCTGCTCCTGTGCAGCTATCTTAGAAAGGCTTAAAAACACAGCCGGGTCCAAGAAAAATCAAAGGGCCATCTCTGAAAAGGGATACAGAATTTCCAGATCCCAGGGTGGGAGCTTCATTGATGTGGCAAATTACGTGGTGGTGGAAAAAGGAAGCAGGTTCAGTGTAAGATTTCACATGTATGGCCTTTAGTGCCTCCACAGCGTCACAGGGAGATGGGGAGGGGGTGTCTGGATGGGGGAGAGGAAAGATTCAGACTCCTTATTTCCTCTGTAACAAAACACAGTCACTTACACTGCCTGACATGACAATAACGTGTAATTGTATTTAAAACCTGGGTTAAAACATTTGTCCCTACAGTGCTGAAGCTTCAGAGACATTCATATGTAGCCTGCTCTGGCTGTGGGGTCTCCCACAGATGCTGTCAGGGTTCAAAGGGTCAAAATAAGGCCGGGTGGATGAGAGGAAAGCTTTTATTCCCCAAAAGACTACAGCTGCCTGTCCTGGCTGGAAAACTATTCGCCCTCTCTGTGTCTGTGCACGTGTGTTTACCTTCTCTTCACACCTGAATTAGGTGTGCTCAGCTGGGAGGCTGCGATTGCTCCCGCTGAGGCTTCAAACCAAACACTGGAAGTAGAAATTCATCCTTTTCTGCAAAGAGCTCTCCTGCCCCTCTAACAGCGAATCAGGAGATCTGACTCACATCAGTCAGAATAAAAGGGCTGAGCAGAAGTGCATGAAGCAAACACGAGGTCTGCAGTCGATGTACCTGGATGTAAATTGTCAAAACAGGGCAACGAATCCCCAAGCCTCACTGAGATACAGAAAGATGCGGGGCTTTTTACACCAAAAATGGGTCTGAAGCAGCATCCCCTCAGTTTTAAAGAAATCTCCTGGAAATCCTCCCCAGCCAGGAGTGGTGGGAGACAGAGGTTAGGTGGCCAGCAGAGAGGTGTGGGAAAACCCATGACCTCTGAGCACACAGGTTGCCATTTAGATCATTGTCTCTTCACATTTTAAGCATTGGGGATAATCTGGAATGCACTCCTCGTGCTTCAGAGACAGATGGCAACGAGGAGGCAGGTTGGGAGGAAGGAATAATAAATGCCTGAAGGTGAGTAAATGCCTTGGCTTCAGGCAGCTGTGCCTGTGCTTCTTCTCAGGGTGCACAAATGTCCCCACATTTACTGTGCTGAGTGGTTGGAGTAACTCTTTTATTACATGTTTCCTGCACTGTCTGGCCAAGGGTCAGAGATGTCAAGTCCTGGGGGAAACCTGGAGTTGAGAGCACGATGTGATCGGGGTGTGATAAGGCAGATTGACGGGTTGGTTTGTGGCAGAGAAAGCAGAGCTGGCTTGGAAGGGCAGAAAACGCTGTGGAAGGTTTCTTTGTTAGCAACAAGGGGCATTTATTCCAATTTTTGGACCACTCAGAAGTCATCCTGCCTTCTTTCTCAGCTCTATAGGCAGTAGCTGAACAGTTGATAGATATAAAACACACAACCCATTTGAGATCCTCTTGCACCTTTAATCCCAGGATGGGGAACATCACAAACTGTGGTTCACCATTTGGTAGGGGAGAGATTTTATTTTGTGTGACTTATCTGGTGGCCACAGGGTGACTGCAGGTCCATGGTTTGCAGGCAGCTCTGGGCTGTAACTCCCCTTGGGAGGACTCTGAAGGATGGCTTTGGCCAACAGTGTCACAGAGCCATCCATCAACTGAAAATAGTTGGAACAGGGCAGCCAACTTCCTGGTCTCATCCATCCCCTGTCAGGAGGTGCAGACCTGGTGGAGAAGTCGTGTTTCCACTGTCTAAAGAGCATTATATACAGTGAGAATCTGTGGACACTTACTTGTTCTTCATTTCTTTCTGGGGCAAAGTTTGCATCCCAAACTGAACGACCACCACAGATGGGAGAAGGGTAATTCCATAAAGCAATGCTATGCAACTGTTTAGGACAGAAAAATGGAGAAAAAATTGTCAGAGCCAAAATACACTGCATGGAGTTGACATAGGAGGCTGAAATAAGATAGGCAGTTTGTAATTACTTACATTGGAATTCCGCCAGGACATGGAGGTTAACATCACAACTTCACAAGGACTTCAGAAGCAGCTGAGGGTCTCTCTGAGCTGAGAAGACATGCAGGGAACTTCCCTGAAACCTCCTGGCTTGGGCCATCATGTACAACACACGCCAGCTCTCGCCCAGGCCGAGGCCAGGAGGAGCACAAGGGGTAGGAGCGAGATCTGCTACGTGTTCATTGACATGCCAGAACCAAATAAACAAACAAAGGGGCTCCTGCTCCTCAGCCCAGGGCTCTTGGGCTTCTGCCACCGAGTTGTCATTCCTCTTGACAGTGCTCATCTGCCTGGGATGGCCCACCTTTGGAGGAGAGGGAGCACGGCAGAGACATGGGAGGGCAAAGGAAAACCAGCTGCAGCCCCCCGAGCATCCCACGGCACAGAAACCAGAGGGCAGAGCTGGAGGAGACTCCAAACAGCCAAGGTTTTCCTCTTCTCAAAAAGTACATTTATTTCTATAAGCACAAGGGCCACCTCTGGGCTCGTCCCACCTGCAAGACAGGCTGGAAGCGCAGGCTACTGGGTGTCTCTGCACCAACACTGGATTTTATGACAGCTCTGAATTTGACCCTACCCAGGCTCAGAGGCAATAATTTTGGAATGTTTCTCTCCAGAAAGACCATACCTCAAGTTTTTCTTGGCACTCAATTGCATTAAGAGCAATCCTGTTCTTCAGGGGCTAACCTTTTATTTTTATTTCCTTTTATTTTATTTATGACACTGAGAACTCAGGTGTTTGAACCATGAACCAAGATGCCAAAGGTTCACCTTCTTGGCTTTAATTTGAGCAAAGCTGCAGCATCACAAGAGGAGCACAGGAAATGCTGAAAAAAAGCAAAGGTGGCACATGGACCATGACATGGAAGCAAGGAAATTTCTTTCATCCATTAAACCTTGTGAAAGGAGGGTGAGAGAAGAGAAGGCTTTGGCAAAAGACCTTTAGCACGTGTTCAGAGATGTATAGAAGAGCTCTCTACCAGTCAAAATAGGAAATACCACCCATTAAAGCTGGATGTTGGAAGGTCTGGAAAGCTTTGTGAAACTGTGCCATAGAGTGCTAAGTAGAATGGAAAAACCATCATTCCTAAAGCTGGTCTCTGGAGATTTCTGGGAAAATTGGCTTACCCACTAATTTCTGCTTGATTCTTGATGTGACTGGACTTAACCCTGGCAAGGGCTCTAATCTACTCACATAATCTGGCTGCAAAACTGTGCCATATTGCAGAGAGCTGAGAGGCTGGTTAGGTAATTCAGCTTCACTTTTCTCCCCCCTGGTGCAAACAGAGCCAGCCCTTTTTGTTCACATGAGCAGCTTCCTTTTCAAAGGCCCTGTGGAAAAAGTCTTATTTCTTCCCCCAAGTGACAGATTTCGAAGCAATCTCGAAGATATCTTGTCCAACAGAATTACCCTCCACAAATCTGCCCCTGACAGAGCTGAGGTAAAGTGCGATTTTTAACCTCCAGCACTAAAACATGTCAGGAAAGTTGTAGTGGTGGCGGAAAGACCTTGGGGTGGTGAAAATTTATGGAGAGGAGACATTCAAAGTTTTAAATTCCAGATGTTTGGAGCTCCAGCCATTTGGTGGAATTTTGGACCATTTCTCAGGCACAGAGTTCAGCTTCAGAAATCTGTTCAAAGTGTGGCCCAGCTCTTTAATTGTCTGGCCATAATTTATGCAAATACTTTATTCATATCCTAAAATATAAGATGTTTGCTGTTTCTTAGGAGCATGGAAGGAGGTGTTTCAAGTGCCATATTCTCAAAGGAGTACCCATGTGTTTCTACCAAAGAATCCCCTATAAAATATCACTAACTTTTTAATTTATTGAGGAAAACTGGGAGGTGACATGTTGCAGAGTTATTAGAAAATGCAGGTTACACTTAGAGTCTTTTTAACCCCTCTGAGCTTATTTTAGGCTAAACACGAGGGATAAAGACTGTCATTGGGACTATATTGATTTCTGCTTCAATTCCTGCCTCAAATACTTAAGTTCCCATGAGTGTTTATAGGATGAGGGTCTGTAACAGTGAAAATATGTGTTGAAAAGTCAAATTATACACCTCCCATCCCAAAGTGTGGGAAAAGGAAATCAGATCATCTAACAAGATGGGAACAGTTTTTATCAAGATGGGGTATATTAGTGGTCTAAAAAGGGTGAAAGAGAATTAAGGAGACAAAAGAAAAAATAATTTAAGGAGTGGTTTTTTTACCCTTTAATCTTGGTTGGGCAGATCAGCACATGCCACCACATGTCTGACCCAGATTTGTTTTGCCACCTCGAAATGAGGGAGGTGGGACTTTTCAAGGATGGCAGAAATGCTTTGGGACGAAAATAGACAGGTCCCATCAAGAACTAAGTCCCAGCTCTCCAACATTCTCAGCCTGTTTGGGAATGACAAATTAGAGGCACGAAAACAAGCAGGGATGTGACAGCAAGGGAGGGCAACTGTGTGCAATGAATGGCTTAATAACAGGTTGCACTGATGGACAAATTGCACCTCTGGACTGTTTGGCTCCTTGTGTCAGCAGAAGGGTGCTTGGATCCTTGTCAGGGCAAACTGAGAGATGGCTCCCAGTTGGACCATGCAAATCATCAGTTGGCCCCAGGCTCCAGCAACGGGCCATGGCCCTGGCAGAGCCCTAATCCCCGCCTCCCAGGGGCCCTATCAGTGGGAAACCAAAAGGATGCAGGGGAAAGGGTCAGGCAGGCTTCAAAGGAGACATGGACTTGGTTTGAAATTTAACCCCTTTGTAGTTTAAATCTCATCCAGATCTCCACGTGGCCAAGTGGCCCCGTTTGCCTCTGAGCAGCCAGAGGGACTGTCCAGCATCAGCCTCAAACACCTGGATATCACACGTGGGCGATGCTGGATATCACACATGGGGAATGCTGGATATCACACATGGGGGATGCTGGATATCACACGTGGGAGAACCTGGATATCACATGAGGGGGATGCTGGATATCACACATGGGGGATGCTGGATATCACATGTGGGGATCTGGATATCACACGTGGGGTATGCTGGGTATCACACGTGGGAGATCCTGGATATCACACATGGGGGATGCTGGATATCACACGTGGGGGATCCTGGATATCACACATGGGGGATGCTGGATATCATACATGGGGGATGCTGGGTATCACACATGGGGGATCCTGGATTTCCCTCCTGATGGTCTGCAAGGAAATACTTTGACATGACCCAAAAGCTGCTCCCAGGGAACATTGCTCTGCACACACAAGAAAAAGGGTCTGTGGGAGTCTGACCATGACACTGCAGGTTTTCTGTGCTGGCAGTTCTTACTCCAACAAGTCATTTATATCTGGCATAAGATAAGCTGTCATTATTAAACACACCATGACTTTTACAAATAAGGCTTCCTAAAGTAACCTGTAATTTTTCAACAATATAAACTGCCTTTCCTTGTGTTGGACATGATAGACAGCATTGCCCATGACCTTGTGGAATTCCTCCTGGTGGCTCTTGCTCAAAGTCTGCAAATCTTTCTTGGTCCTAATTCTTTAGTGCAACAGTTGGAGCTTCTCTGTCCACACTTTCTCCTTCTCCAGCGTGTCCCAGGACATTTTGTCCCCTTTGCCTTCCCACCCTCCTCAATAAAAAAAAAAAGCTACAACTTCCCACCAGGGCTGGAGAGGAGCAAATCAGTGTGGAAAAGGGCAATGCTAAAAGGCAGGTGGGTGCTGACAGGGCCACTGGTGTTCCTTACCTTGGGACATTCCCACCACAAGCCCCCAGAGCTGGTTCTCAGCCTTCATGTAACATAAATACCAAATAGTGATGGTAAATTCAAAGAATGGGCTTGTGGGATGACCCCAAATGGCTTGTGGCATATGGAGAAAATGTGTCCTGTAAACTGAGGGGAAATGAAAGCAATCTCCTCTTCACTGAGGTCTTCTGGTGGATTTTGAGGCACATTCTTTAGCCTTCAGCTGGGCATTTGGGGTTAGCACAGATGCCATCTGCCAGTGACAGTGTTTTCCACTGGACATGCAGTCCAAAGAAAAAGAGAAAAACATAATTGTTCTTGACATTTCCCCAGAGGAGTTTCTGCCCAAATTGACTCTTGCAAAAAAAACCCCCAAAATTTCCCAAAATAAAATTGTTCAGCGAAATATTTTCCATTCTTTTTCATCCTATGCATCCTGGGTTTTTTGAGGGCTTCACTTCTCTTCCTATGCACTCTGTTGGTGATTGTGCTGTACCAAAAGCAGTGAAACCTCATGTTCCAAGTAAGTTGTTGTTCTGAAGCTACTCCTCTTGGTCAATTCTGCTTCCTGAAGTTCTACTCAAGATGAAAAACAGTCACTGATTTTGCTGGTTTAGACAAAAAATTATGAAGTATTTGTCTTCTATTATCCTAAATATATAACTAGTCTCATGATCTTTTCTGCCTTCACCATCAATGCATCATTAAATTATAATTATCTTTAATCACAGATATGGTTTGGGTTGGAAGGGACATTGGAGATCACGTTGTTCCAGTCCTCAGGGACAAAATTTAACTGCTCATTGTATTTATAATTAGGGATTTCTAATTATGACTAAAGGGACCTCCAATCTTTATGGAAAATCCAAATAAATCCCAAGTGGTAGGAATTTAAACACCATCCCACCCCACCAAAAAGAACTGGAGATTTGGGATTTAAGGGTATAATCAATGCCACCAACACACCTGAGTTACTGGGAGGAACAGGGCTGGACCAGGAAGAAGAGGCTCCTCCTGTTAGAAGGTGAATCCTGTGTCAAAAAGCTGTGCTCCTCCAGTTCCAAAGCCCCAAACACACTCAGCGCAGTGCAATCCTGCCGTGAGCCTGAAGAGAGAAACACTTGAAAACCACGAGTGGAAAACACTTGTGGTTGCCCAGCCCGTTGTTGGGTGTTCATGAAGAGCCTCGAGGAGTGCCCTGGAGACACGAGGGAGGGCGTTCCCTCATCTGGGCTCCCTGGTGATGACAAAGGGCAGGAATCAACCTCCACTATGCTGGCAGCGAGTCACAGAGCATCTCCAAAGGCTCGAGGATGGGAAGCCAAGCAAAACTTTTGTCTCTGATTAAAAAAGAAAATAAAAACAAAGAAGGAAAATAAATGGGTTTTCTTAAATGTGTTTAGACACACACGCAGTTGTTTCTTTTTAACTGCTAATGAAAACAGGATACACAGGCAGAGCTGGTACCTGTAGCAATAAATTCATGTACAGTGGCCCTGTAATCTGTGATTTCACGCTCAGGGTAAAGGTGGACCAGCACAACTGTGAGTCAGGCACACCTTAAAATCGTGGCAGAGGCTTTATGAGGGAGAAGTTTATTTTAGAAGACCCATGAAGGGTCTGACAAGGAGCAAAAAAAAAAAAAAAAGCATTTAATTGTGATTTTATTTCAAGCAGTTGAATTTCTCACTCTTTCTTAATCTGACACATCATTTTGTGGCTGTGGAACACAGGGTCACCGTGACATGAGTGAACTATTCAGGCAGGGTTTTTCCCTTTCCTCACACTCGTAAATATGATACCAAACTGCTTTGGTTCAGAAGTGGAGAGTGATTGTCTTTTTAAACTGGCATTTTGGCAAAGCCACTTTGGAGGCTGTAATCTGATCTGAAGCCCCAGAAAATGAAAACTTTTGACCTCCTTTCAGAGGAGAATATGCCCTCAACTGTAAGGATCAGAAGTTCACCTAAGTCAGGCTCCGTATTTGAATATTTACCTGATGCTCAGCGCGGTGAAACACCCAACTCCTTCCGCTGAGATCAGTGGGAGCTGTCAGAGCCATCCAGGATTTAAATCCCTTCCAGCCTCACCCCTTTGGGATGAGCTGCCTTTGATCAGCAGGGGTAAGTAATCCCTGGGGTGGCAGTGCTACAATTAACCCACTGTGTCCAACTCGCAGATGACGCAAATCTGTCCCGGCGCCGCTTCAGCAGCTCCGACTCCACCTACTCAGCTGTCGACTTAGAGCCTCGATGCCATTGTGCAATCAAGGAGAAATGCAGATAAATGAAGTTATTCCCTCCCATAACATTTGCTGTGGTTTAGACTTCACAAATGAATGCAACCACGTTTTTATTGACCACCACTTTCTTGTTGAGGAGCATTGGCCAAACGCAGTGCAGACCCCCAGGGGTGATTTGATGGCCAGCAGATGATGGGCATTTCCTCCCAGGGGGAGTTATTTATTTGTCTGGTGCTGTTGGCACGCACCAGGTTCTGACTCCTACAGGTGAATTTGAAAACCCTGGTTTGTAAGAATATGAAAGAAAGGACCATGACTTGATGAACACGCAGAAGGGTCACCTCTGGCTTTTAAAATGCTCACTGTGTCTTCATTGGAGGAGCTTGAATGAAATCATTTGTATTAACTGCACTATCTGGCTCACTCCACTGATCTCGCCAATCAAACATGGGGATTTGGAGGGGAGAAGGGGAAGGGAGGGGTGGAGAAAGCGGGTATAATTAAAACCTTGTTCTAATCCTGCTTTGATGCTTTTGCCAGGACAGGTTGGACTAGTCAAAAGCCCCAAACAATTTAGGTAGGTTTCTGTTTTGGTTTGGGTTGGGGTTTTTTTTTGGGGTGGTTATTTTGTCAGTGGCCGCAAAGCAGTGAGGTGGTTATTTGCCTTATAAGGTAGCGGGGTAAATATTTTGGATCCCCTGTGAATTTCAGCCTCTCCCGACTCAGTTTATTTGTTCTTGTCAGTGGACAGTGAAGTTTTGTTTGTCAGAACCAGTCGGGGCAGAGAGTGACAGCACCGGGGCGCTGTGATTTATTTTCTGCCAGCCCGGCACTTCCCCTGAGCTCCTTCCCCTGCTGGCCCCACAGCCCCCACAGCCCTCCCACCCCATACCTAGAACAGGGGACACCACAAGCATCTCGAGCACCAGTTTGTGACCCCACACAAACCCCACACCTAGACCAACCCCTCAGGCACCAGCTGTGGGGTGACCCCACACAATTCCCTGTTACCAGGGCTTTTCCTCCCTACTTTTGTCACAGCTGTCCCAGGGGTCTGCTGTTGACCACTATGACACCGTTTTGGGGGCCACAGTGTCTCTGTTGTGTCAGGTTTGTCTGCAGGGGGATTTTCCTCCTGGGATGGGGATGCTGGTGGCCCATAGGTTGGGAATGTAGAAGGTGTTGATCTCCAATGGCACATCCAAAGGGAATGGGCAGCTGGGGAAGCAATGGCCACCACAGACATTGATGATGTCCCAAACTCAAAGCGTGCACACAACTGCAGTCAATCCCATCTCACAAACAACAACAAAAAGGCTGTGAAAATCTGCATAGAATCATTTAGATTGGAAAAGACCTGAGACCATCAAGTCCAACCCTTCCCCCAGCACTGCCAAGCCCATCACTAAACTATGTCCCTGAGTTCCACATTGACACATCTTTTAAATCCCCTTCCCTGGGAAGCCTGTTCCAAAGCTTGACAACCCTTTGCATGAAGACTTTTTTCTTAATATCCAATCTAAACCTTCCTTGGTACAACTTGAGGCCATTTCCTCTTATCCTGTCAAATATGACACCCTCTTGTCCTTCCAAACATGACTTCATTGCCTAAAACTCTGTTGCCAGATGGAACCTCTTCAGTTTGAAGGCAGAGAGGATGGAGAGGGGCTGAGGCGGTAGAGCCCCAAAATGCCTCTTTGGGGTATTATTTTGGAGGGTTTGTACTGAGAGTCTTGAGCTGGTGTTGAAAGTAGAACAGACTGCTTTGCAAAAAAAACAGCTTTCCTTTGCAAAAGCATTTGTTTAAAAGGTAGGAGGGGTCTGATGGAGCAGACTTAAGGAAATTGGTCTATTTAGCTTATTAAAAAGATCAAACAGAGACTTGATTACAGCACAGAACTATTTTCACCGAGGAAAAATAACATATATTAGAGGGCTGTTTAATCTTGCCGATGCAATGGTTGGGGGGAAAAACCAAATAAATTGAAATTGGAAGTGAAGCATTTCGTTTAATTCTGTTCCCTCTGTGGGGAAGAACAAAGTTGAATAACAATGACAACAAACAGCAGCCAGAGCCAAGGGTGTGCTGTGGAAGTGATCTGAAGGAAGGCCTTTCTGGGTGATGTGGGTTGTCAGGCCAGGGAGGGTGAGGAAAATGCAAAGAGGGGATGTGAAGCAACAACTGGAAGAGGAAGCCAAGAGAGCAAAGTAATGCTGATATCAGAGCCCAACTCAATTAGGGACTCTGAACCACTGATGCGGAAGAGCCTCAGCCAACGCCATGGCCAAGACACAACGAGGTCCTCCCAGGGCCAGGTATCCCAACCAGCTCCCTCCCCCTGCAATTTCCCCCCGCCAAGAATTCCCCCTGGCATGACTTGTTTGATGCTCCAAGCATATGTCCCTTCCCTCCAATGCAGAGGTATTTGACATGATCCTCTTTACTCTCTCCTGGACTTCACTGCAAAGACCTTGAGGTCTCTGCAAAGATGTGGGGAGTTTCTTCTGCCAGGTACCAGCTGGGTCTGTAGCAATTAGGTCTGTACAGCAGAGAGAGGAATTCTGGGCAGAGAAACCACAGAGCTGGGTTTTTGCAAACCAAGTAGAGACAGGAAAGGAGTGGCCCTGTCATTAGGTGTCCCTCCAGAAGCCAGCAACTAGACTAGCTCTTCTTTTGCATGGAGACACGGACTTGCTGGAACAACTCCAGAGGAGGACCCTGAGAAGGGTCAGAGGGCTGGAGCACCTCCGTGGAGACAGGCTGAGAGAGCTGGAGGTGCTCCCCCTGGGGAATGGGGTATTATCAGTGTTCCCCCCAGCACTCCTGACTAAGGGCTCACAGCAGTTCAAAATATTCTGGGCATTGAAATGCTCAGTTGGGTTGCCAGAGATGGTGCTGAAATCCCCTGGGACACCAGTCATCCCACTGCAGCGCCAGTGGTGTTCTGTGCACAGCAGGAGGAGTGTGTTGGACTGGCTGTCCTCCCCCAGCCCACTTCAGCAAGACACCCAAGTCTCATGGTCTGAAATGAAAGTACTTTGTGGTGCTTTACCTGGGAATTATTTCACATCTTTAATGTTGGGGGGAAGAACTCGACCCTTCTTTCTTCATGATTTCCTTTTTCTTCCTTCACATTTGCTGCTCTCCAAAACACGTGTTGCTCATTCCATGTCCTTCTGTTTTGCCTGTTTTTTGTTTATTTATTTATTTATTTCAGTATTTCCTTGACATGAACAACAAAAACTACACGAGTAATACAGAAAGAGGTTGAAGGTTCAAAATGTTTTCAACTGAAAAACCCAAATGAATTATTCTTAACAGCACATTCTGAAGGCTGAAATCTATAAGTTAGCCTGACATTTTAAGTGTACATCACTTGATTTGCTGCCAGCTTTCCAGAGTGATTAGGTGACTTGAAAAAAGCAAATATTTTTTCATATGATTCCACTGAATTGGAGACTCTGCTGCTGAAAAGACTTCAATAATCCTGGCTATATTTATTTCCTAAAGCCTCACTCATCATTGTCAAAGTGTTATCAGCCATCCCCAGCTTTCTCTCCAGCCCAGAATCTAATTCCAATTATTTATTTAAAAAGATAAGAAAAAAAATCCCTTTCTGGAAATGAATCTTCTGCAGCACTCTCTATTTTTCACATAAGACTTAATCAGTTATTAAATGGAATGTATTTATTAAGTGGAATGTATTTGCCACGTAAGTGTTGTACCTCAAACTACTCTTCTGAGTTGGAGGAAAGCACAGCCCGAGGCTTTGGTGCCCTTGGTAGGTAGGTGGTTGTTTCCCAAAACATATCCCCTCTGGGTGAAAAGCACCCAGGAGAGGGATTGACTTCATTTATTTGGCAGCAGCAGCAGAGGAACTCAGTGACTGCAAAAGTTGTAGTAGGTTTGTCATCTCCTGTATCCTTCCAGGATCTTGGTCTGTGTTACTTGTCTTATCAACAGCTGGAAAACAGGCTGTGCTCCCCTGGAAAAAAAGAACATTCTGTGCCTTAGGAGAAGGCAATGGAAGAGAAGTCAGCAAGGGAGACTCATCTTCAAGCCTGACAGTTCAGGGGAGGGCTTTAGGCAGAGCCAAAACTCTCTTATTCTGGAGGGAGTGCTTATGCAGTGATTTATATGGGATAACTGTAGGCACATAAATCCACACCTTTCCCTGTTTTGCTGAGGCTTCCTTGGAAATCAAAGTTTTGTCCTTAACTCCAACAGGACTGGGTTTTCCCCTAAAATTACCTAAAGGAAGAGTTGAAAGCATCCTTGAATGTACTTCATTTATTTTGAGTTGGTATCCCGTGGCAGCTGCTTTCTGAAGTTGTTCTGAGTGTCTTTGTGAGCAAAGCCCTCATGTCTTTAGGACTGGGTGAGGGCTTGTAGCTGTTTGATTGTCACCTAAAAGTAGCTGGCCGATGCTGGAGTGCCTCGGATCATGCAGGTCTAATAGAATTAAGATGCCTTTGAGACTGCCTGGAAAATCCCAGGTTTGCTGATATCTGAGTGGCATCAAGGTCAGGTTTCCATATCTTAGTGATGAACTCTCGGTGACTTTCTGCATTGTGTCCTCCTCCAGCTGAACTTTCCCTGCCAGTGATGGCAAATGACAGGGAAGGAGGCAGAGGAACGAAGCATCGAGTTAGCACGTTTATACCTTAGGGGGGTTTAAGGAGTTTGTGCCTATTTTTACAGGGAGTTTTTCAACCTACTTTGAACTACCTTAAAACAATAAAGTTCCCTTTTCAGCAGCTTGGTTTCATGGAACGATTAACTTGTATTTTCATTCTCCTGCTGAAAAGTGATAATGAAACCAAGTTCAGAATTCAGTGTTAATTTAGGAGAATGAAAGGGTCTAGTAACCTGGGGCTCACCTGGATTGCTCTACAGGCAGGAGAGATGGATGGCCCTTCATGGACAACAGCTTCTTACAAGTAGGGTGCATTTTTATTAAAATTGGGCCAATGACAAAATTAATCTGCTGAAATGAAATTTTGTAAATCAAACTTTTTAAGTTTAACTCTTGGGACTGTGGTACCAAAGGCTCTTCTCCTGCCTCTGAAGGGCAACACGTTCCCGGTGATGCTGTTTGTGAGGAACATGCTCTTCTTCCAGTGACACCAGAGACTCAATCAGGGCTTCAGCCACTCCTGTTCAACGAAAAGACTTAAGGAACAGTTAGGCATATGCTGATTTTTAAGCATGTGAGTGCAACAGCCTCAGTGCTCCCCAAAATGTACCTGTGTAGAGGTTTTCAGGAGAGAAGAACAACCTCAGAAGTCTGCTCCCAGATTCCCTCACTGAGGAAATCCACGATGCTGCCGTTTGCTTTTTGTACTTCCCTTCCCAAAAGTTTGCACTAGAAATGACCCATTTTATGGACTGCAGTTTTCAGGTTTGAACCCTTTAATCCCCCACATAATGCTGGATCAGGAACTTTAGCTTGCAGAAACATCTGCAAGAGCAGCAGCAGGAGCGTATCCTTTCAGAGTCTCCTTTGCCTGCTCGGCGCTGAAGGAAACAAGCAAAACAAGCCTGAAATGGGGTTTGTTAATTTTTTGACAAGTTTTAACTAAGCACAGTGACAGGGAGCTTTGCAAGAGAAATTTTAGAAGCCCAGGCACTGAGGCATAATAAGCTGTCAGAGAAAAGATCAAGTAGCATTCTCTAATTCATCTAACCAACATCAATGTTCCAGCTAACAGTAGACAGTGTTAGCCAGATTCTTGCCCTTTTTATCTATGAAAAGCTACATTTATCAAAATAAGCAAAAAATGTGAGGTATGGAATGCAGTTCATTGGAGGGCAGGGCTTTATTGGTTGATTGGTAAATTGAAACACATGGAAAAGTGCTACATGTAGGAACACACTGCTGACTGTATTACTCCTTTTTTATTGGTTAATCCCTAATAAGAACCAGCTGGTAATAAAGGACTGAGTTCATGGGAACCCACCCTTTGTGGAAAGCGAGGTTGGTGTCAATACTAGAAACACATGAGCACAAAGAAAACAGATGTAATTGGCTTCTGGAGGTCAGGTTATGTAAAGAGCCCAGTGAACAGAGGTGAGGCTTTGGCTGCAGAGAATGACAGGCTAAAATAGCCATTAATGCTGTGTCTGCAAGTGTGTGTGTCTTGGGAGGGGGGACAGTCACAGAGACCTCAGTCCTGGGCAGGAGTTGGGGCTTCAAGGTCCCCAGAAAACAGGGTGCTTCACCTGAAACAGGCACTTCATAAATCAGGGAACACTTGTTCTTTAGGGAAGGAAATCTACAGCTTTGTCTTCAGTTACAGGTTAAACCTGCTCTGAGGATTAATGGAATTAATTAATTTTTGGTAGCAGAATCATAGAATGTTTGGAGTTGGAAAGGACATTAAAGCTTATCTCATTCCAGGCCCCCTGCCTTGGGCAGGGACAGCTTCCACTAGCCCAGGTTGCTCCAAGGCCCATCCAACTTGGCCTTAAATACTTAAAATAAATATTTATGAGACCCACATTCACCCACAGCTATTCATAATGTCCTGCAGCCCCAGAGGGAATGGGCCAGAGCTCCAGCACAGGTTTCAGGTTCAACAGATGCTTTGATAGTTTCTGGCACAATAAATAACACCTACTTCTTCAGTCAGAACATAAAATGCTCTTGTTAAAGCTTTAAACTAATTTATAAAAAGGGCATAGAGGAGTTTGTTCCTTTTTTTCCCTCTGAGGGCAGCAGTATAAGTTACATAAAAAATGTTAACATAGCAGGTTAGAAATGTAAAGAATCGACACGACGATTTCCCAGGGTTTATCAACACAGACCTTAGCAGGGCATTTAAACCCAGCTCTGGCTCTCCTGCAGACAAGAGGTCCTTCAAGAAAAAGCTCAGAGGTGGGATCTGCTCCTTCATTTGGATTTCTCTATTCTTTCTACAACAAGATGCCAAACAAAAGGGTTGCATGAATAACGTGGGCAACGAGTGAATTTTCAGATACAGCCTTTGTTCAACGTTATTAGCCAAAACTGTGGTGGCCAGAGGGCTGCCTGGGAGGAGCTCAGCAGCAGTGAATCCAAACCCAAGTGCTGGAGGTGACATCTGAGCAGTCAGGTGGTGGCAGCTCTGTCCTGTGGTTGTCTCAGTGAAATCCTCCAAATCAGGATTCTGCTGCGAATTTTTGTGGGTTGGGGTTCAAGCTTCATTTTTTTCAAACGTTCCCTAACCCTCGAGCCAAAGATCCTCTTTAATACCTGCAGGATTCTTGCAGGAAAACTCATGAGAGACCCAAAAGCACCCCAGGTGACGCCAGAGCTGATCAGCAATCCTGGTCTCCATTTACACCAGAAAAACTGCAATAAGACCCTCATTTTTGGTTTAATTCTCATGTGAGTTGCAGCAATGGCTAAAGATCCCCAAGTTCCCCCCAAACTGGCTCTTATGGTGCAAAAAGCAGTATCAAAAGGGGAAGGAGCATCTCAAGCTCCTGAGGTCTTTCCACCCTACAGAGGAAGGTTGGGTTGCTCCATGTATTGTGAGGTGAGATCTAGCCGAGGTGTGCTGGATAAGGCAGGTGTAGAGAAGGTTCCTGGAAAAGCATGGCCAAAAAATGGGAAGGAATCCTGGATGATTTGCTCCAGACCTCTATGCTGACGTATCTCTGAACGACCTGAAATGAGGGACAGAGATGCCACAAACTGTATTTGAAAGGTTTTCACTCCTGCAGGAAGGACATAAAGGGAGATTTTCTTTGGAAAAGCGTTTGCTGCTGTTATTTTAAAGTCAGCTTAATGCCTTAATGCCTTTCAAGAAGCAGTGGTTACCAAAAAAACAAAAAGGCTGGGAAAGAATTATTAACACAAAATTCAATAACATCCCCCTGGTTCCTGCGAGGTATTGCCTGAGTGACTGCAGAATTTACAAAAGGGAGTCTAATCTGAAATGAATTTGCAGCTAATTCAACCTGTAGGCTGGTGACTCTGGGATTTCCTAGATAATACAATCCAGACAGTAATGTTGATGGATGTTAAAGACTTGCCTGTGTAACTGTTGTAAAGCTCTGTCATAAGAACAAATGAGGCATTATTGCTTTAACAAAAGTAATCCCACTGCTCCAGTAAATTCTGTGCTCCTTCAATATCACACAATTATTACTTACAGCCACTTAGTGATGTATCGTCCTTCAAAGAGACAACAGGCACTTCCCTCCAGGATTTTCCATGCTAAAAGCTCCACTTTTTATTTTCTTTTTTTTTTTTTTAAATTTTATTTCTCTTTAATATTATTATTATTATTAACAGAGTGAATTCAGTGTCACAGGTTCTCTTATCTAGATGGATAAGCTGGAAGAAACGTGGCCCGTGAGTCGTGACGGGTACCGGGTCACGGGGGCGACCAGAGCAGATGGTGAGTCCTCCTCATTCCTCCCCGTTTTGCTCCTGACTCAGCCCTGAGACAGGTCAGGAGGGGGGTGAGGAAAAAACTAGTCTTAAACAGCTAAAAGAGTATTTTCTGGTTGGAGGACACTGAATAAAACTGGTTTAGTGGCTGCATATTTTCCTAAAGGCTTCTATTGAAGCCACAGATATTTGGCTCCCCTGGCCCAGACTCGTTACTGTGTTCACCCCAGAACTGATGTGTTTTATGGATTTTGATTCCTGGACCAAGCCTCGCTTCCAGCATCCAGATTTCCATCCTCCTCTTTGCTCTTGACTGAAATGGTCAGCCTGTCTTTTTCTTTCCTAGTCAGCCACACTCTCCAGCATTACCAGATATTACACCCTGTGACCATAATGTATTTTTTTATCCAATGCTTTAGTCATCCTCTCACGTATTTTATCATCTACTCACCTTTTTCAGAGAAGAATCCTTCAGAAAAAAAACCTGAATTAAAGCCAAAGTAAGTCTTGACTTTGGTAAGAGGGGAATATTCACCAACAGCGGGCGGAAAAAACTGTTCCATTTGCACACATTTTACCTATCAAATCCTGCTGTGGTGTTACTGTTAAAGCTCTGCCTGTAAACCCTGAGCACCTCTTCTGCTGATAACTTCACCATTAAAAATACCATTTTTTATGTCTGGTGGTCTTTCTGTTCCTAATGCTTTCCAGGTTTCTTTCTTTCCTTCCTAGGAAATCGCTGACAGGCTGGAGCTTTCTGAGCAGCTACTCATTAAACCTCAGGAGCTTTTTGTTCACTTCTGCTGTTCCTAACGCAACCGCTTCAGACCCAGCCCTGCTCAGAGAGCATTAAAAAGGGATATTCCAAGCCAATTTTTCCAGTGGAGAATTCTCCTGGTACAAGCCACTTACCAAGGTGTTGCAACTGCTTGTAGGGCTTTCCAGCTCTAACCCAGGCCTGGGGCAGGTTTGGTTCATGATGTCAACAGCCACCCTGAAGCTCTGCTGGTCCTCAGCATGATCCAGAGCTGAACCTCAGGCAGTTTTGCACGGATCAGGCTACAGCAGGAGCCAGGAGTCAGTGGTGTGACCATCTCCCAGGTCCCCTCCCTGTACCAGAGACAACTTGGCTGAGCAATGGGAACGCTGTGAGCAATGCTGTGGTGCAGAAAACAATGACAATAATAATAATAAAGCTGGAAAAATCACACTTATTAAGAGTCTGCCTCGACCCTGCTTTGTGCCAAAGGTTAATGAGCTGAGGGTGGAGAGGGGGACGGGCACCTGATCATCCAGGATCGATTTGACAAAGGTCTTTCTGGCTCCTGGCCAGCTCCTCGTGGAGATCCAGCCCTTGGATGCATTCTAATGACCTACTTTTCACTGCTGGCCAGGACTTTGCTGCTTGGTTGTTATTGTTGGACTTGGCTGCTGCTTTTGATATTGTTGCACATGAGTGGCCTTGTTGTGTTTTGAGGACAGGACTTCTCTGAGTACTCATGCCCTGTCAGTGACAATGAAGCACTCCATTTTGAAGGATCCACCCTCTGAAGATCTCAAAAGGTTTTAAAACCTTCCTTTTTTATTTCTTTTTTTTTATTTTTTAAATTTCCCAGTGCATGGAAGCAATCCCAGTGCAGAGCTCCTCCTACACCTGTTTGCTCCCCGTGCAGAACAGGCAGGTGTTTGTTGCTCATCATCACCAACACGAGGCAGGAAGTGAAAGAGGATCAAGCCCAGGAAAGACACCAAAGAGCCTGCCAGGCCACCTGGTTTAATGAATAACTGACATAATACCCAGAGGAGTGGCCTCCTCTTTTCCCTCATCCCTGGAATTGTCCAAGGCCAGGCTGGACTTGGAGCAACCAGGTCTAGTGGAAGGTGTCCCTGCCCATGGCAGGAGGTGGAACAAGATGAGCTTCAAGGTCCTTTCCAACCCAAACCATTCGATGATTCTCCTCCCATGCACTTCTCAAACTCAGTCAGGGCTCCCCCAGTTTGGCTCTGGTTTCCTACCTCATGGGAAGGAGTGGAAATCTCAGCTGAGCTTCACTATCTGAGCCAAAACTACATCAAATATTCTTCAAAACACGGTTTTGAAGAGGCTAAGATCTGGTTCACTCCCACCTGGTGTTGTTCCTCAGGACCAGCTGGCTGAACCCCAGGTACCTCCTGCCCAATAAATAGTCCACATGTGAAGGATGTTGCTCTTCCTCTAAGAATCTCCAGCTCAGACAGGGGAGATCAGGGTCCCTTTCTGCAGCCAGCATGAATCAGCCCATTTTTTGTGTCCTGCTTTTGGTAATCAAGGGTTCAATTTGTGGCTCAAGATTTGACTGAGTTACCAACTTGCTAAACATGACCACAAACACTGATAGAAACTATACTGGGATAACGTGGAGAGCTAGCAAAGAATGCAGAGCATGGGATTATTATTTAAAATGTGAATTTAAAATTATTATAAATTCATTTAATTAATTTAAAATTATTTAAAACAGACAAAGCTGTTAAGCCAGAAGTGGCTTCAGGTAACAAGAGCATTAGAGGAGCAGGGAGAAATTGCAAAATATCACACAAAACTGATAGAGAAATAGTAAAGTGAATATGTGATTCTGCTGGTTTTTCTCTTGGCCACGTCAGTTGTGATTTACCAGAGACACAGGTCATCATTTCTTGCCTGTGAAATGCAAAGATAAAGGCCAGGCAAAGGTCTGTAGATGTCTCTTCATTAGCCCAGCAATGCTGATGGCTATTTAGTCATGTTTGAAACTAAAATAATATTTCCTTCGAAAGCTGCCTGTGCCAAATGCAAAGTGAGCTGACATCTGCTTGGCTGGAGATGGGGTCACATGTAAAGCAGTGCCTAAACTGAACAAATATTTCCAATATGTAAAAAAAATAATGAAGGCAAAGAAACGAAAATCATTAACCTTTTGTCATTAGCATGAGCTGTTCCTTGAGCTGCTCAGCAGTTTGAATTAGTGCACCTGCCAAAATAAGCACCAAGTGTTGTTACCCTCTTAGGGACAGCCCTGCTCCATAAATCACAGCGTTTCAATGACAGCTAAATGTGGTTTATATCACATAGAGAGCCTGTGTTTATGAATGTGAGATAAAAGGGGTTTAAGCAGTGCAAACACTGGGACTACTGTGTGCAGCCTGTCTCTCTTCCACAGAGCTTCCCCCTGCTCCTTCCGTGGGATTTCTACTGCCCACGTGCATGGCTGACTCCTGATTTTCTGCAGTTTTCTCTACAGTTGATTTTCCTTCCAATCCTTCTGGTCCCGAAGTGCAGAACTGATCAAAAAATCCCAGTGAGTGTCCAGCTGCATAGAAAGGGGATTTGGAGAAATTAATTATTTGTGTGTGCCTTATATCCAGCTGAAGACTCAAAGATATGGCCTAATTAATCTGAAAACATGTATTTTTGCAGAGTTGTTTCCTATTGCAAAAGTCCAGCATCAGCATAAATTCTCCACTGTTTTCAGTGCATGATTATTTAATTCTTCCTTCTTTGCTCACAGAAAATATTTCTGTGGTACTTCATTGCAAAGAGCAAAAGTGAGATGCACTTCTGTGTGCAGGCATTTAAATGACAGAGAAAAATAATTATACATTCAGTTGCCAAGTCTTCCAATTGCACAAAAAGCCTATCACATTCCAGGGGTGATAAAATTCAGATTATAGATGTTGTGAAAGTGTCCAAAGACTCGGGGGTATCTCAGGTGTCTCTTTTCCCCCTGACTATTCCAAAGCATCTTATAAATAGAACAAGTTATAATAAACATATAACCTGAGCCTGTTTTCTGCTTTCTCCTGTGATAGAAAATTCACCTAACAGGAATTATCTTTTGGCCAAGGATTAACTATTGTACAATGAATTGATTAATAAGAGTTTAAACTTATTTGGGCTTTTTTTTTGAAGCGCCTTCTTTTTTTAACCACCTCAGTTTCTGTTTATCACTGGGAACTTCAGTCTGTGAAAGCTGAAGGAGGGGGGATTTAATGTGTATATGAGGAGCAAATCCTTCCCTGGGAGGGTGGGCAGGCCCTGGCACAGGGTGCCCACAGAAGCTGTGGCTGCCCCATCCCTGCAAGTGTCCAAGGCCAGGTTGGATGGGGCTTGGAGCAACCTGGGTTGGTGCCCCTGCCCATGGCAGGGGGAGGAACAAGATGAGGTTTGAGGTTCCTTCCCACCCAAACCAGTCTATGATTCTCTGGAATTATGGTTTAAGTCACCCCTATCCACTCTCAGCTAAGGTAGTGACAACAACCCCCAAAAACAAACCCAGGGTTTTGTGGGTAGTCCAGGCAATTCATGATAGAGCAACCACTGACTCATTATTTATCAAGATTCTCCATGTAAATAGATGAGAACACCGTAATTTTCACTTGCATGGCAGTGCTGTATTCAAAGGGCTGCAATTTATTCTAACTGAGCTCCAACCCCTTGGAAAAGCAGCACGAGGGTGTGGACACAGAAACCACCGGCTGCCTGTGGCAGGAACAATCAGGGATGTCTCCCTGAACCCATTCCAGGCCAGTATATTGAGCTGAAACCAGTGAATGATTCATTTGCATAGCAAAGTGAATGGATCAAAAAGGTCGGAAAGGAGTCAGATGAACATTGAAGAATAGGAGAAGAATGGGGGGAAATACAGGAGGGACACGTTTCTCTGTTGGAAGTTTTGTGTGTGAACCTGGTTAAATCTCAGGGCAGGAAATACAATCCTCATGGAGCTTTGCCACTGGAGTCAGCGGGGTTCAGCTGTATCTCTCATTAGCACAACCCCTGCTTTGGAGATGGTTTGATGGGAAGGATCTCAGAGGGTTTCCACATCTAAAATGAAAGGACACCAATTCTCCTGAAGGGCAGGAACACAAAACCAGCTGTGACAGCCAGCAGCTTTTAAATAACTAGGTTTTAATTATCTCATTTCAGATGGAATAAAAAGAATGTGGTTATATTGGGATGGACCTCTTCTCACAGGCATGTGATGATAGGACAAGGGGACATAGCCTCAATGTCCACCAGGAAAGGTTCAGGTTGGATATTAGGAAAGCTTTTTTTCACTGAAACAGTGGTCAAGCATTGGAACAGGCTCCCCAGGGAAGTGGCAGAGTCACCATCACTGGAAATGTTCAAAAATCAAGTGCCCGTGTCATTTAGCCACGTGAGTTAGTGGGCCTGATGGTATTCCAGTGAAGGTTGGACTTGTCAATCTTGGAGGTCTTTTCCAAGGTTGATCTTGGAGTTCTCTTCCAGCCTTAATTATTTCATGATTCTGTGAGCTGGTATAAAAATTCACAGGCACATCATATGGATGACAGGTTTCCTCTTCCAAGAAGAACATCGCTGGGAATCACAGTCACTGCTACATGTCATTCTTCTCTTGGATAACACTTTGTTGGGACAACAGTCCCTTCAGGAAAATGGGCCCAAATGCTAATTCCTACCAGGAATTTGTCACCACGATGATCTCCCTCAGAACAGTGGGGGCTTTTCTACACCCTGTAGTTGCCACTAACTTCTGCTCATGACCTCAGTCATCCCTGTGTGGAGAGGGAAAGCTGCAGCCCTTCTGTCCAAGGCATCTCCCAGTGCTGCCAGAGATCTGCTTTCCACCAAAAGCCTTGTAGAAAGCAGGGAAGTGCCTGAGCCGTGCCCAGTCCTCCTGGGCAAACTCTTTGCCACCTCAGATGTTCGTTCCTAGAAACTCCATTGTGGAGAGCAACAGTCCTGAGATCTCTGCCAGTGCTGAGAGCTCTGCTGAGCTGGGGCTCTTGGAGAGGCTCCGGGCCCTTTTCTGCTGCAGTCCTTTGGAACAGCTCCTCATCACTGCAATCTCCATCCCAGCACAATAACAGGAAACGTTTCAGTGGCCTCTACAGTACTTGGCATATTATTCCACTTTAATGCTCGTATTGTTTGAGCATTAATAAAACTGGAAACTGTGATATAATGAAATCCATTCTCCCTACAGAGAAGATGACTGTCTCTGATAGTGGCAAGAGCAGCAGACTCACAAGTCGCCTGGAGAAGGGAGAGCCTTCCCCTTGCCAAGGCACAGCAGACACGTGCTTGGTTTTATATCCTTCTGCATAAAAAGAGCTCCAGTGGAGAGCTGGAGACCTCTTGTACCTCTGGATCCAGAGCTGCAAGACTTTATTCCTTGAGCTAGAAGATTATCCCATGAGACCAAAAAGGATAAAGTGTCCTCCCTTCACACAACCTGAGCCTCTTGTGGGATAAGAGACCCGACACCCAATGGTGCCCCGGCTTGTTTGAGCCAGCTGGGTGAATCATCGGGGGTGTAGCTCTATGCCTGAGGGGCAGGATTGGGAAGAGAACAACCTGGAACTCTCTGTGCATCCTCCAGGCCCTGCAGCACCGGAGGAGATGATTCCATGGCTTGGTGTCTCCACCTCACCGGGGATGGTGACAGAAGCAGCTGCTCCGGTTGTGCGCACACACTCTGCCGGTCCCCACCGTGTGCAGCCCATCCCTGTTTATCCAGTCAGGATCTCAGGGCTCATCCAGCTTCCAGCTGCACTCAGAATGTCACAGAAATAACCAAGCAGAGGATGGAGTATCTCTCCAGGCTGTGACATCAAAGTCCTTTGTCTATCCAAACGCCTTTGCTGCACCTCCTCTCGCACACAGGGAAAATGAAACTCCCCACCCAATTATTGGTTCAAATCAGTTGGCACCATGAGATGTCACACTGATAAAAAACCACTTCTGTTGACTTGGGGTTGGCTGGGGGTTTCAGGTTGAAATTCTGGTCAAAAAAGAGGCTTTTTAAATTGAAGTTTGTTATTGACTTCAGTTCCTCTCCCTGGGCTTTCAGGACACAGCCATTTCACAGGATCTTATCCCAAATCTTTGCTTAAGTATTAACAGAATTTAAATTATTTTCTGAGCATGGTTTTAGGAATGGCAGATATTTTAGATCATCATATCTGAGGGGATGGAAAAAGGTGTTTTGTTTTGGTTTTGGTTTTGGTTGGAGCCACTTAGAAACCTTCAAAACAGCACAATGTGGATTTTCCAAAAGTCTAAGAGATCAAAAGAGTAAGTTTGTCCTGTTCTTTTTGGGGAAACCAAGAGGAATCCAGGCATTTCTTCTGACTGTGCTGTGAACTACATGTGGAGAAAGGTTACAAAATTGGAAGTGGGGGGAAAGATCAGAGGTTAAGGAGCTCATATTTCTCCATAACATGACCTTATCTCAGTGGCAACTGAATTCTCATGATGTGCTGCTGCGTTCTCACAAAGAGAAGCCTCCCAAAGACACAGGAGTGTTTCAGCAAGGAAAGCAGGGGACTGCACTCACAGCAGGCTCCCTGCAAGGTCCCCCTGCCTGGCAGTTACAAGATACTGTACTTAAAATGTCAAATCAGGCAATCTGTTCTGAAAGGAAAATTACCCCAGCAATCACAGCCCTCGATTTCCTCTGGACCTGTGGAGTGCAGACAGAGCTATGAAAATGCCTTGGCCACCCAGAGCCTTAATGCTGGAGTCCCAGGTCAAGGAAAGCTCCAGCAATTAACCTGCTGTGCTAATGACATGCCTGCCTGGGAGAGCAGCTCCATAGCACCCTGATTGCCTATAATATGATCATGCACATTTTGGGTTGCAAAAAAAAAAAATAAAATAAAAATTGATGTCTTGGAAAAATAGAGTCTCTTTTCTCTGGCATTTCTGAAAGGCCTCTGATTCCTGAAAAGCCAAGGGCATATCCCAGCTCCTTGTGTTCCCACAAATGTGTTATTAGATTCACTCACTGAGCTGCCTTTAATGAGGAGAAGATGTCTTTGCTGAGAAGGATATTAAAATACAGTAGCATAAAAATGTTGTCTCATCACAAAGCCCTCAGAATTCCAGGGGTCTGTTTCTCTTCATGTCTCCTGAAAAACAAAACAAAACAAAACAACAAAAAAACCTGAAACAAACAAAAAAAAAACCAA